>RKSS01000009.1:0-14514 GCA_009829855.1 Neofusicoccum kwambonambiense | reverse complement strand
AAAAAAAAGTAGGCATATACGCCTTAATTATTTTTTTATTTTAGCGTTGAATTACGGATATCTGTAATTTTTATTTTGAGAATTTGGGTTATTTTTATTCTGGGATAATTCTATTATATTTTATGATTTGTAATAGATTTGCCTAGGTTTGTAAAAATTCAGGTGTAGTAGGGTGTTTGTATGTTAAACCATATAATTGACAAAAAACAAAAGAGAGGGGAAAAAGGAAGAGAAATACTTTTTTTGTTGTTGGTTTTAATTATAAAATCTTTTTTTTTTACTCCGTATGCGTAAGCATACAAAGAAGGGGGTAAGTAGATAGGTTAACCTTTAATAAAGACCTATAAATAGGTCTTTATTAAAGCCCTCCATCCTATGAGTTAATCTGAAAAATTATAAACATATAAAAAAATCCTGTTTAACAAACCTTTGTTTTATTTTTTTTTAGTAAATATACTTTTACCTAACCCTCCTCCCTATTTCCCTACCCATTCCCTTTATTAATTAATGAATAGGTAAAGGGCTAGACTAAAAAAATCTACAAGAGAATTATCTGAAAATGTCAATTTAAAGGTGATATGTTTTATATTTTTTTTTCTTGGTAAATGTCTTAATGAAAATTATAAATATATTTATATTGTACCACGCGGATATGCGTGGTGTTACTAGAGACTGCTTTTAATTTTAAATATAGTCCACTTAATGTTTAAATTATTATACGCGCCTAATATAACACAGAGGAAACCTGTAGGTAAAAAAAAGTATCTTGCTGTTCAGTTAATATTTATCATAAGTAGCTGTGTACCCCCACCTTATCCTTCCTCTCCCTCCCCCCCCTCCCCCCTTTTTTTTATTTTATTTCTCCCTACGGGCAAGAAAAAAATCCTTTTTTTTAACAGTTTTGTGTTCATTATATTTAAATGTTTTCTTAATAGCATTTAAATTTTATAAAGGTATTTTGCCTATTAACAATATACAATTAACCTTACCCCTCCCCTCCCCCTTCTATATAGAGAGGAGGGGGGGGAGAACATTTATAAATTTTAAAATAATATAAGCAGTTTAGTGGGCATTAACTATTTTTATTTAATATTTAATTATATGTTACTATTATCTTTATTAATAATACCTATAATAGGTTTATCTGTAATATATACAGGAATGTATGACGAACCTTCTAGTTCCAACATAAAACATATTAAAATTATTGGTTTAATAACATCAATTGTTAATTTATTTATTTCTTTACTTATGTTTATTTTTTTTGATTTCAGTAGTAACCAATTTCAATTTGTTCAAGAATATCATAGCATAAGTAGTTTTGATTTCTATTTAGGTGTTGATGGATTATCTATTTATTTTGTTTTATTAACAACTATAATAATGCCAGTAGCACTGTTATCTAATTGAACATCAATATCAGAAAATGTAAGATCCTATGTAATAATAATATTATTATTAGAATCATTATTATTGGCTAATTTCTTGGTGTTAGATATTTTATTATTCTATATTTTTTTCGAGTCAATACTTCCTCCTTTATTTATTCTGATAGGGCTTTTTGGTTCAAAAAATAGAACTAGAGCTAGTTTCTATTTATTCTTATACACACTTTTTGGTTCATTATTTTTATTATTATCTATTCTTACTATATATTCTATAATGGGAACTACAGATTTTAGTGCATTATTTAAAACTAACTTTTATTATTATACACAAATATTTATATTTATAGGTATTTTTATATCAATTGCAGTAAAAACACCTTTATACTTCTTAAATATTTGATTATTAAAAGCTCACGTTGAGTCTCCTTTATCTGGAAGTATAATCCTTGCGGCTATAGTTTTAAAACTTAGTTTATATGCTGTTATTAGATTAATTTTACCTATGTTACCTCAGGCTTCTTTAGATTTGACTTATATAGTGTACCTTTTAGGTGTTATTACAATACTATTTGCAAGTTTTAGTACTATAAGAACTACTGACGTTAAAGAATTAATTGCTTATTCTTCTGTAGCTCATGCTGCTGTTTATTTAATAGGTGTTTTCAGTAATACAATTCAAGGTATTGAAGGATCTATAGTACTAGGTTTAGCACATGGTCTAGTTTCTAGTGGTTTATTTATTTGTGCAGGTGGTGTTCTATATGATAGAACTCATACAAGATTAATTACTTATTATAGAGGTATAGCTCAAATAATGCCAGTTTTCTCTGTAATATTCTTTATTCTTTGTTTAGGTAATGCAGGTACACCATTAACTCTTAATTTTGTTGGTGAGTTTATGTCTCTTTATGGTGCATTTGAAAGACTACCATTATTAGGAGCTTTAGCCTCTTCTTCTATTGTATTCTCTGCTGCTTATACTATGTTTATGTTTAATAGAATAGTATTCGGAGGTTCATTATCTAGACATTTTAGTTCTAGCATAGCTGATGTTAATAGAAGAGAATTCTTTATTTTATTACCTTTAGCTGTTTTAACTGTTTTATTTGGAATTTACCCTAGTCCTATCTTAGACGGATTACATTATAGTGTATCAACTCTAATTTATAATCTATAATATTTAATATTATTAAAAAATTAAAAAAAGTTAAAACATATAAAAAAATTAGCCACTTCTCCCCTCTCCTGCCTCGGTAAAGTTTTATAGTTGAATTACAGTTATTGTAATAGTAAACTTAAAAAAAATTAACTTTTAAGTAATATTTATTTTTTTAATTTTTTTTAGTAAAGGAAAATTTCCTTTGGTGTGTACATAATATGTTATATTATTAGGATTAATTGTTAGTCCTCCAATGTTTATATAAATTATTGGGTATAAACTGGGTAAATTTCAAGAAATATTCTTTTTTAATATACTTGAAGCGAAACTTACTATAGCATTAGTAAAGGTAGTAAGAACGTTCAACGACTAATGGTGAGTTTTTTGCTGACAATAAACCATAATAGGCTCCCAGCATCTTTTAAAGTGTCATTAAATCTAATAAATTAAAGGTGGTATTTTTTTTCCACTTTATCCGATAGGGGAGAGAAATGTATTATATTTCTAAATATTAATAATTTTAACCTTTTTTATTATATAAAAAAGTTAATTTATAGACTAGATTCAAATAATGAAAAATTATATAGTCATTATTTTAATATAAACATGTTAAATATATTTTTAATAAAAAGTAAAAAAAATGATGAATTACTAGATAATAGACAAACATCATTAAGTGTAATATCTTTGAATAAAGATGTTTCAAGTAAAAATACTATAAGAGGTGATACTAGACATTATTTACCTGCAACAAAAGAGTGGTTAAATAGTATTTATACATATAATGTAAATTATATGAAATCACTGGCTATAACGGATAATGTAGTAAATAAAATAATTAAAAGTTATTTTTTCTTAAGATTAGTATATATGAAAAATATATTTAAAGGTATGTCTAAAAGACAAAGACTATTATCAGTAAATAGAATATTTGTAAGTAAAGCTGAAATGAAACATACTAATAATAAAGTTATAATAACTTTATATACTTATAATAAAGAAAAGAATTATTTTTTACGTAAATTAACAAGTTTACGTAATATGTTAATTTTTAGAAATAATTATTTATTTTTAATTAATTTAAAAAAAAAGGCAATTCTCAAAAATATATATATAGTTAGTTTTTTAATATATAATATTTTAAAAAAAAAAGATTTGTTAAATTATTATGAAAATAATAAACAAATTTTTGAAGATTTAATAAAAAAAAATAAATTTATAATAGGTGAAAAACATGAAAAATTTTTTGAAAAATTTAATGATAATATTCAATGAAAAACCTTTGAAAAACAATTTTTTTCATCTAGAAAAGAATTTTCTGATAAACCTATAATAGTAAATATATTACAAAGCTATGTAAAAGAACTTTATATATACTATCTTAGTAAATCATTAGCTGTAATGTCAAGAAAAGAAATGTTGTATTTATATTATAATCAAATGTTATCGCTTAATAATCATAAATTTAATAAATCATTTATTTCTAATAAAGGATTAGGTTTAATTTCTTTAATAAGTAAAATATATAATAAAAAAGTAGAATTTAATATAGTAGATTTAAAATCTTCACATTTAAATAGTGATATTTTTTCAGATTCTATTTCTACAAAATTAAATGACAGAAAAAAAAGAATTTTAAGTGTCTTAACAAAAGCTTTAACTTTAGTAAGATTAATACCAAGTCATTTACTATATAAAAATATAAGTAATTCTATATATACTGAAGATAATATAGAAAAAACTGGTTTAAGTTTTATTAAAAATAAAGCTATTAATGGTGTAAGATTAGAAGCTTCAGGTAGATTAACTAGACGTCTGACTGCTTCAAGATCTATATCTAAATTAAAATATATAGGTAATTTAAGAAATATTTCTTCTATTAATAATAAGATATCATCAGTAATGTTAAGAGGGCATGTAAAATCCAATATACAATATACAAATATAAATTCTAAAACACCTAATGGAGCTTATGGTTTAAAAGTATGGGTAAGTAGTTATTAACTATTTTTTTTTATAATTTCTATATATATTAATTTTTCGCGTTGCATTAATTAGATTTAATTATATAAAGATGAAGAAATAGTCTGAACCATTTTGTGAAAAGTGGAATAAAGGAAAAATTCCTTTAATATAACAAGTTTGACACAGTATATGTTAATTATTTTTATAAATTTAAAAATAATTAACTTTTAAGTAATATATTATATTGTAATTTATTATAGTAATGGTGTACAACCATTTATATGTAAATATAAAAAGTATATTACATATATAATTTAATATAATATATATTGAGTTTGATGATGGCTCTGATTGAACGCTATCCAAGTGCTTGACACATGCTAATCGAACGTCTAATTTAATTAGAAATAATTTAATTAGAAGTGGTGTACAGGTGAGTAAACGATATTATGGCTACCTTGGAGTAAGGGACATTAAAATACCTTATATAATACAAAAAATATGTATAAAAAGAAATTTATTTTCGCTCCTAGATGGAAATTAATATCTCGGGCAGGTAGTAGTTAAGGTAATGGCTTAACTAGCTTATGTCCGTAGTCGAGACTGAGAGGTCGATCGATCACATTGGGTCTGAAAAAACCCCAATACGTATAGTACAGCAGTGAGGAATATTGGTCAATGGCCTAACGGCTGAACCAGCAACTTGGGGGAATGGATATATATATTAGATATAATATATAATACCGACTCTGTCGGATAAAGTTCTAGATAGAAGAATGATAATGACAATTTTCTATCTATATGTCTTGACCAAATCTTGTGCCAGCAGTCGCGGCAACACAAGGGAGACTAGTGTTATTCATCTTTATTAGGTTTAAAGGGTACCTAGACGGTATATTAAGCCCCAAAAGGGAACGGGTATACTAGAGTTTTATGTGAGAGGCAAATATAGTACTATTGGTGTAGAGATAAAATTCATTGATACCTCTAGGCACGGGTAACGGCGAAGGCAATCCTCTATGTAAAAACTGACGTTGAGGGACGAAGGCTTGGGGAGCGAATAGGATTAGATACCCTAGTAGTCCAGGCAGACAATTATGAATGTCATAGATTAGATTATAATAGTAAGAAATAAGAAAGAGAGTAAGATAATTACTAAAAAAAAAGATTAGATGTCTTCACCTCCCTATTTTTTTGATCTATAAATGAAAGTGTAAGCATTCCACCTCAAGAGTAATGCGGCAACGCAGGAACTGAAATCATTAGACCGTTTCTGAAACCAGTAGTGAAGTATGTGTGCGACAAGAAGCGGGTATTAGTAATGTGGTGTGATTCCACTAGGTATTCTCTACCTAACACTACCTACACATGCAGAATAGTAATTGAATGTGTGAAGCTGTAGGAACAATGTAGCCTGTCTTAGATGACAATGTAGATATAGTTATAAAAAGTATAATTGTATCTCCAGGAGCTAGTGTAAGTAAGACATGGAGAGCGAAAGTCAAGATAGCAATGACGCTTCGATAAACTACTCATGAGATTTGTGGAAGGGAATAGATTTTACATACTAATCTATTAGAGAAACCATATTTCCACCGGAGTAAAGCTATCCTCCTAAATCTTACGTAAATTGTGCTAATATCTGAACTTGGTAACCCCTTTATCTTCAGCTATAAATTGAGCGTTTTAAAGTACTCCGCGGTCTTTTAACTATTATTAATTTATAGAAGAGGCAACATATAAGATTTATCGAAATTGTTGTATCAGGTAAAGGGAAAAGGAGAAGTTAAAAAGCAAATGCCTAATATTAGATTTCAATTGAAGTAAATCTATATTATGGATATAATTAAATATTAATAGTTTTATAAATTTATTGATGGATCAAGTATCTATAACTCTAGCAGGAATAAATAAATGAGCGAGGATAATCCATCCGTAAGCTCGTCCTTTTTAAGGATTTATTTCTAGTTATAATCACTTAATCTTGATCCAGCCTTTATTAGTTAATGGTATAACCGAGCAATCAACACTCAGCCAGAAATCGAAAGAGATCTGGTTAGACTAAAACGTAGCTATACGGGAGCCAATGTGTTCCTATCCTATCTCTTTTGTAATAGTTGATAAAAATCATCTTTCTGTTCAAGGAGAAATCTAAGATTCTCTTCTTTGACTCATCACTGTTTTTATTAGAGATATACTATCAAACTACTAAAATTAGAATTAATAAGGCATATATTATGCGAAACATACAAATGAAAAATAATTTATTACACCCTTGAACATTAACGGGTATTATCGATGCAGAAGGAAGTTTTGGAGTGGTTGTTGTAAAAGACGATTCTCGTTCTTCTGGATATGTTGTAACAGTTTTTTTAGAAGTTGGTCTTAATAGTAAGGATAAGGATTTATTGGAACGTTTTAAAGCTACATTTGGTGTTGGTAATATTTATTATAAATCATCTGATAATACATACAGATGAAAAGTTAGTAATATTAAGGATTTATCTAATGTGATTATTCCACATTTTAATAAGTATCCTCTAGTCACACAAAAACGTGCAGACTTTGAGTTATTTATTCAAATTGTGGAAATTCTTAAAAGTAAGGATCACATTAACTCTAAAGGTTTACAACAAATTGTAAATCTAAAGGCTTCTCTAAATTTAGGTTTAACGGAAAATTTAAAGACAAGTTTTCCAAACACAGTTCCGGAACCAAGACCTATAATCAGGTTTAATGGGATCCCTGATCCTAATTGGTTATCTGGATTTGCAGCTGGTGAAGCTTGTTTTTTTATTAGTATATATAAATCTTTAAAATCTAAACTAGGGTTAGCTGTTCAATTAGTCTTTAAAATTACTCAACATTCTCGTGATAGAGAGTTACTTAAAGGCATAGCAGATTATTTTTCTTGCGGTAGAGTCGAAAACCGTAAAGGTGAAGCTTGTGACTTTACAGTTAATTCCTTTAAGAGTTTTTATGAAATAATTATACCTTTCTTTATAAAGTATCCCATAGAGGGTTCAAAACTTTTAAATTTCCAAGATTTTAAAGAAGTAGTGGAAATTATGAAAGTAAAGGGTCACTTGACTCCGGAAGGTATAAATAAAATAAAACAGATAAAGGCTAATATGAACCAAGGAAGAAACTAATTTAATATTTAATTTCTTTTTTCTTTACATAGTAAATGTAAGGGAAATTGGCTGACTTAACATGCGGCAGAATCTGACAAATGGACCTTAATGGTATGTTGTCTAAATAGGTACATTTGTTTGCGGCGATGGCTGCTAGGTTGTTTTTTAACCGAAGATTTCTGTTTGAGCCGTATGCGATGAAAGTCGCACGTACGGTTCTTGAAGGGGGAAAGCCTGAGAGGGCCTACCTATCTTGACTATTTAATTCGATGATCCTCGAAAAACCTTACCACAATTTGAATGTTAATTAATAAATTAACACAGGCGTTGCATGGCTGTCTTCAGTTAATGTCGTGAGATTTGGTTAGATCCAAAAAATTATCGTAAACCCTTGTTCTTTATTTGTTTGAATAATGCAGTTAACCGCTATATTGGATTATATAACAGGGACTAAGACAAGTCATCATGGCCTTAACATTGTGGGCTATAGACGTGCCACATATACCTTTACAAAGGGATGCAAAAGTGTGAACTTGAGCTAATCCCTAAAACAGGATAGAATATTAATTGTAGTCTGAAACTCGACTACATGAAAAAGGAATTACTAGTAATCGTGTGTAATCATAGCACGGTGAATTTAATCTCAGCTAGGTACTAACCACTCGTCAGGCGCTGAAAGGGGTATGTGCAATAAGTTTGGTTATTGTTAATTTTCAATATAAGTAATGGGATTTATATTTATTAACAAATAATCTTCGTATGCGTGACCTTGATTGGTGTTAAGTCGAAATACGGTTCAGGTAGGGGAACTTGCCTGGGAATAATAAACAATTAACTATACACCCATATATAAAAAAAAATCTCAGTTATAATATTTGTAAAGTAATTGGTTTTAGTTATGGTGGTATTATCAAATATAATACTAGATTAAAACTTATATTCGCAATAAAAATAAGACTATAAATAATGGAATTAATTTTTCCGAGTTTATAATGTAATGGTTGAAAAAGTAAGAAAATCTTAATTAGTGATAAAAAATTCACAGGCATTATTTGATAAAATTATCATTTATTTTTTTTTTATTATTATTAAATAATTAGTAAAGAAAAAAATTGTTTCTAATGAAACAAGAATGACAATCTTATCTTATACTGTAACTGCTCTTATTATTGCAGTTAAATATTTATAAGCTGGGATTACGGCTTTTTATCTTTCGATTAATTTTCAAACTTGTTTTTTTTTCTTTCTTTAAAGAAAAAAAGACCAAAAACAATAAATGTCGGTCTTGCTTTTAATGTTAGTAAATTTACTATTTGAGATATAAGTAAAAACTTCAGTCTTATCCGTGGTAGATATTTAGTCTTAAAAGGGTCAGACTTATAGTAATTTAGAAAGTAAGTATCCGTTCTTATGATTTGATTATATTTAGGGGTTAATAGGTAACAATCCTTAAAACTAGCCCAGAAATAATTAACTATATGTCCAAATATATAATAAGGAGAGTCCCTTTATTGGTAAGAAGGGTTGAGCTGTAAACTCAATAGTAATATACTTTTAAGAGTTCGAATCTCTTTTCTCCTATTTTAAGTTTTTATTAGTCACTTCCCCTCCCCCTCCCCCTCCCCCTCCCCCTCTTCCGTAGCGAGAGGGGGAGGTAGTCCTTCTGATAAAATAGCTGTAATAAAAAAAGAGAAAAAATTAATCCCTAGCTTACAAATATAATTTTTATCAACTTAGAGATATTTATAATTTAATTATAGCGTGTTTATTCCGCTTCAGTTAAAGGCCTCGAATAGGAGGGGTACTAATATTTTAAAGACTAAAAATCTTTAAGATTAATAGCCTTTATAGCTCAACGGTAGAGCGGAATACTGTTAATATTTTGATAGATGTTCGATTCATCTTAAGGGCTTAGTGTAATAATTAATCAATATAAAGTAAATGGTATTAAATTTCTATATGACCTTAAAATAATACGCGTTAGTTAAATGGTATAATTCTGTGCTACGGACACAATGTTATAGGTTCGAATCCTATACGCGTATTATTATCTTTATATATTTCATAATTATTATACTCTCTTAACTTTTTATCAGTAGTGGATTATGAGATGGGCTTATTATATAAAAAAAATGTCTAATTTATTTGTTTTTAATGAAAGTTTTACTAATGGTTATAGAGGTGAACTTTTAGATTTTATATCTTTAACTGCTATTTTTTGTGGTATATTTGTTATTATTACTAAAAATCCTGTTGTATCTGTTTTATTTCTAATTGGTTTATTTTTAAGTATATCTGGTTATTTAATTATGTTAGGTATAAATTTTATAGGTTTATCTTATTTATTAGTATATGTAGGAGCTGTATCAATACTATTTCTTTTTATTTTAATGCTAATAAATGTTAGAATATCTGAGTTAGTAAGTGATACTAGTAATAGTATACCATTAGCTATAATAATTGGTATTTTATTTAACTATGCTCTATATGAAATATTACCATATAGTATTGTAGCTTTTAACAGTTATACTATAAACTTAAATAACACCTTAAAAGATCTTCTGTCTAATAACTATAGTAGCGATTATATAAAGAAAGTTTTTAATTTTTCTAACGATAGTAGTGAAATAGGCTTTGTAACATCTAAAATATGAGATGGTAATTTGGCAGAAACTTCTCATATAACTAATATAGGAAATATAATGTATACTAGTTATTCTATATGACTTATAATAACATCTGTAATATTATTATTAGCTATGGTTGGTGCTATTGTTATAACTATTAAACAAAAAAATTAACATAAAAAAAAACATAAAGGAATTAGCTCAATTGGTAGAGCGTCTATCTTACACATAGACGGTTAAAGGTTCGAATCCTTTATTCCTTATATGTACAATAATAGGGTATAAATTATTGTAAACTTATACTTAATTAATATTATACTCTATTAAATTTTTATTAGTAGTGGATTATGGGAAGGATAATAACTGAATTTCCTAGTATTTCCAAAGCTTCAGAATATGTGGGTGTAATTACTTTTCATTTTCAGTATAGTTTTGATAAACAACCTTCCCCCTCCTCAGAGGGGCTAGACAACCTATTAAAGGTAAATATAGTAAAATTAGATGGTGTAGATTGCACTAATAATATCTCTGTAGTAAAAGAGTCTTTTACTAATAAACCTCAGGTTTTAATTATTACAAAAGATGAAACAAGTATTTTACTGAGTTTCCTTCTTATACTAAAGCTGCTAAGTTTGTGGGTACAGATCGTACTTATTTATAGCGTTGTATCAAAAAACAAGATTTATAAAGGAAACGGGTATACTGTTGAGAAAAAAGATAAATAGAATGTATAATTATTTCAATTATAAAAATATAAAGTATATTAATTATATACTTTATATAAATATTATAGAGTTAAATTATTTATAATAAATATTACATGCGGCAGGTTTGGTGTTAGAATTACCAATTCCTTAGTAAAAAAAAAATAGTTAAAAAAAAAGACCTTAGCTTAATGGTAAAGCATGTGCCTTTTAAGCATTATAATATGGGTTCAAATCCCGTAGGTCTTAACGGATATAGGTTAATGGTATAAATAAAAAAAATGTATATATACTACAAGTTTTTAAATTTTTAATAAATCTAAAAAGCTTATATATTCTATGTATTTTGATAATAACGGCTTTATGTTAATTGGTAAACAACTCGTCTTCCAAACGATTATTGCCGATTCGAATTCGGCTGGCCGTACATATTCATAAAAAATATACATAATAAATTAAATATAAAAAAAAATCCAAACGATGTATACCGATTCGTATTCGGTTGACGGTATATATATATTTATTAATAATAAGGGTTAGTTTCTTAATTGGTAAAGAACTTTCTTGTCGAGAAAGACTATGCCGGATCGAGGCCGGCCTAACCCGACTACTAAATAAAAAAAAATTAGTTAAATAATCAAAAGGTAAACTTACTCATTTATTCTTTTTTATACATTAAAATTAGGTATTACCTTTATCTTCCCCCCCTACTCACTACGTAAAAGGAGAGTAGGGGGGGGGGTTATGTTTATTTAAATACTATAAAGGAAAAGTTGCCATTGGTAAGGCAAGATATTTGCTAAATATTGTGTTTTTACACCTGAAAGTTCGAATCCTTCCTTTTCCGTATATTAATTTATAATAGTATCATCTTTTTTACGTTGATTTGTAATATTGGATTTAATTCTTTTATATTGGATGAATTCGTTCGATTCATCTCTTTTCCGGGTTAGAAATTAAAAAAAAAATATTATTTTTTTTTTATAAATTTTATGATAATTTTTTTATAAAGAGTATAGTTTAATTGGTAAAATAGGAAGCTTCAAACTTCAAATTTTCAGTTCAAGTCTGGATGCTCTTGCATAATTTTTCATTAATAGTTTTTCTTATAAAGTACAATTAAACCTTTTTCTTATAATTTGTACTGAAAAATTTTATAAATTTTAGTATATATCTATATGGCATTAAGGTTCCTTAGCTTAATAGGTAAAGCGCATTTTTGATAAGGATGTGATCGACGTTCAATTCGTCGAGGAATCAAAATCATAAATATTTATGATAAGTATAAGAGAATTGACCGAGTGGTCTAAGGTGATAAGCTTGAAACTTATTTTAGTATAGCCTACTAACATCCGTTCGAATCGGATATTCTCTGTACATACACGGGTTAGAGCCGGGTTGGTTAGGCGTCTCATTTGGGTTGAGGAGTAGTTATGTTCGAATCATAATGACCCGAAATTAATTATGTGTACGATATCTTGTAATAATTATGTTATATTTTTCAATAGTAAATAAGATGATATGTAATGTGATATTTCATTATAACATTTTTTAGTGTTATGATGGCAAGTATATAAAGAAATTATTATGGATGATAAAAGCTATATATCAAAGAGTCTAATGTGTTGACTGTTTTGTAGATTAGTTCTAAAAGAACAGAATCTATTTGCTCAACTGGGCAATTAAAGAAGATCCTGGAGATAGAGTGCACTTCTAGGGTATAATCTTCACAAAACCCCCCCTTGGTTCTAACCAAGGCAGTTGGTTCTACTAAACTCTTAGAGAAATTATATTAATAAACGAAGTGAATTGAAATATCTTAGTAACTTCAGGAAAATAAATCAAACGAGATTCTATGATTAGTGTGAACGAAAGTAGAAAAGCCTAAATATTAAGCAAGTAAAATGGATTAATCTGTTTGAATATAGGGGAACCTTCCTCTAAGGCTAAATATGATATATAAGCGATAGTGAATGAGTACCGTGAGGGAAATGTTTTGAAATAGTAGTTTTATAAGCAGCTCGAGTGAAGTTTAAATAAAAAACAAGAGCGTACCTTTTGTATAATGGGTCAGCAAGTTAATATTAGATGCGAGCATAGCACTATGCCTAGATAAACCGATTATGAAATAATGAATAAGTATCTAGTATTAGACCCGAAGCCTAGTGATCTTACCATAATCAGGATTATAAAAGTCCGAACGGGTTATCGTTGTAAAGATATCCGAAGAATTGTGGTAAGTTAGTGAAAGACAAAACTGACTAGGATAGCTGGTAAAAATTAGTGTGAGCTACTAATTAGGCCAGTAAGTAGAAGTGAACCTTCTGCTATAGACCATCAAATTGACGGGAAAGCCCTAAAGCAAATTCAACCAAACAAATGTGGTAACACATTTGTGGCGCAGGTAATGACTCGCGGTAAGGTAACATCGAAATTGATAGCGAAAGTGAATGGGTAATCCGCAGCCAAGCACCTTATGGGTGTGCAGTTCATCGACTAAATGTTGGTTGGCGCAAGCTTAAGATATAGTCAAGCCTCATCCAAAAGGATGCAGAATAATAAAATACTTTTTTTAACATATTAACTAGACACCCCTAAAAATAATTTTCCGCCTTTAAGGCACATATCTAATCCTTTATTACCTTCAAATAGACTTAGGTTGTACCTTTAGTATAATAGGTAAACAATCCTAAAGGTAACATATCTTCTAATGTTTTACATTAGAGGTATGAATCCGAATCTTTTTTTTTTAATAGCCTATAAACTATCACAAGTAAATACTAATACAGAATTAGAATATGCAAGTTTAACTGATGCAGCTAAGGCTATAGCTGTTAGTAGAACAGCTGTAAAAAAAGCTCTTGACACAGGTAGAACTGTAAAAGGATAATATATAGTGGCCACAAAAAATTAAATAAAAAAAGTATTTTATTATTTGTAAATGGATAGCTATTAGCTATTTAGGGAGAAGGACCTCAGCTCGGCCCTTTAAAGTTTTATTCATATTCACAATAAAAAAAATAAAGGCTAAAGATGGTCATATCTGTTTCCGCGAAACCTATATAAGTAGGTAATTCAAGTAACATCTTAGCAGGTACAGAACTGTGATCTCAGGTAAAATTATATTATTTTAGAAATCTAAAATAATAATTTTGCATACATCGGGGGATCGTGAAGATTTTATCGGTGAGTATTTGCTCTCGGAAGGGCAAAGATGATTATTGAATAATCAGACATAGTACGATAAGGTTGTATGTCTAAAGGGAAACAGCCCAGAACAAGTGTTTAAGGTTCCAAAATTATTGTTAAGTGAAATTAAGGAAGTATTTTTCAAATACAACCAGGAAATAGGCTTAGAAGCGGCCATTTTTTGAAGACCTCGTAACAGAGCACTGGTTCAATTATAAATTTATATTAATTTATACAAGTTAAAAGCGCCAAAAATATAACGGATCTAAAACAATATACCGAAACCTTGTCCATATTTATAAATATATAGGAAGTTAAAGATCTGGGTGAAATCTTTATTTTTTTTTT
>RKSS01000090.1:0-24700 GCA_009829855.1 Neofusicoccum kwambonambiense | reverse complement strand
GGGTGGGCGGCGGGCGTCGGGTGTACTTGGGGTTGAAGAGGATGGCGCTTGCAGTGGTGAACTGCTCGGCGATAGCCAACGGCGAGGGAGGCGCGGTCGACGGGCGGGAGGCAGAAGTGCGGGAGGTTGGCGGCGCCGTGGTGGGCGGTGTGTGGCAGCTCTTATAAAAGAGCCTGGGGAGCCGGGAAGGCGAAGGGAAGCGGGCGCAGATCGTTGCTCGACTCAGGGATCGTGAAGGCGTGGAATGAGTCGGCGCGTGGTGGGGAGAACTGCGCGGCTGCCCAGCGCCGCCCGGCCAATCGTTCGCCGCTCAGCCGCGCTAGGTGAACCCACCAGCGCCCGTCGACGCTGTGCCGCCGCCCAGGGCCAACAAAAGTGGCTGCCTGGTTTCAGCGCTTCTCAGCGTCTCGTCCCACGCTCACGCAGCGGCCGTTGTTAGGGCTGGGGAGTGCACAAATATATTCAACACCCACAGCAAGGCATCCATCCATTATCTATCCTCCCTACAGCCCAAGCCTCCTCAGTCATCAATACATCTATACATGCCGTGTTCAAACTTCGTGTCCCCCCATCGTAGATGCAAATGCCCGCCCTGAATCGAATCGCATTTGCAGACCAAAACTCCTCATGGCTTCATGATAATTCTCATCTTTTTTAGGCGCTTCCCTCTGCCGGCTCGTTTTACCGCTGTGCGCGAACTAAGAACGCCGAAGCTCCGTCTTGGCTGTGGATCTAGCCACGGATCTATGTTCATTGGTCCACCGCAGCTACTGAGAAGCTGTGCATCGCATATGCTATGCAAATATCAGGACGATCGAGCAACGGATTTCGGGAGCAAATCTTGTTGTACATTGTCGCTTTTGTGATCGAACCACGGACGCTATGGGCTGCAAAAGCGTCGTGACCGAGCGCGAATCGCCAGCGATCCTGTCGAACTGGCGGGAGAATTCGGCACTCGGATTTGGTGCAATTTCGGGTTCCTTGACAGATAGTTCGTGGGGAGCCGAAAGTGCAGCAAGAACCCCAGCAAGCAGGGCAATGAGAGCAAAGGTTCCTGGGCAACTGGTGCGGCTAGTGAGAAACTGGCCGCGGAAGGGCAGGTTGCATCTTTGCGAAATCTGGATATAACGCGATGCGAGGGGCCAATGCGGGGTTCGCGAGGCGCGTAATGTGAGAGGAGTCCAATGCTCTTGCGACAACTCTCGCCAATCCAATGTAAGGGATGCCAATATCGGCTGCTCGTGGCCCTTTCATCTGATGACGCCCCAGTTCTCGACTGTACCAAGTCCGCCCGCCCGTTCCTTCTTCTTGAAAGCGTTCCAGAATCTTAGGGTCTCGTCGCCTGCACCGGTGACGATGACTTGACCGTCGGGGCTCATCGCCAAGTAAAGAACACGGTAGGTGTGGCCAGTAAGACTGACAACCTGCTGCATGGACGGGTATTTCCACACAATGATCTGGTTCTGGCTGTAACCGTGCGTCGAGACGATTTCGTTGCTGTTGCGAGACCAGGCAAGGTTGCAAACTTGGGATCCAGTATCTAGACTGCTGAGCAAGTTGGCTGGGGCGGTTGTATTTGTAGGGGAAGCGGAATTGGAGTGTTGGTAGGCCTGCGCAGCCATGGCAGCCGATGACGGCCCATGAGGTGAGATCAAAGTGTTCCAAAATTTGATGGTTCGGTCTGCAGTACCTCCACCTGATGCGAGAAGACCGCGCTGGTGTGGGCTCCAGGAGATGGCCTTAACGGCAGCGACATGCTCGCCCCACTTGAAAGTAGGTTCCGCGTTGAGTTTTTCCCAGACCATAAGCTTGTTGTCGTTGCCGCCTGATGCTAGCTGGCCATCTTCCGAATTCCATTTCAGGCCACAAACTTCTTGCTTATGGCCCACAAGTTTTCGTAACCACTGGTCAGGCTGGCGAACATCTCTGTGGTAGATCAAACGGTCACGGGACCCTGAAGTGAGGATGTGTTCGTTCCACGCAAGAGCGCCAACGCGCGCGGTGTGTCCAGTCATGGTTCTCAGACGGCGCTGCGTTTGCGCGTCCCAGATCTGGACAAATCCTTTGTTTGTACCGATGGCAACGTGGGAACCCTGAGGAGCCGTTACGTCAGAATGAAAAAGAAAAGAGGAGAAATTCAGTGAAAACGACATACCCTTTGTATCCAGTTGACACTGGTCACAGTGTCATCTGGAAGCTCGCAGAGCTTCGTTACCCGGCCAGAGGTTGAGTTCCACATATATACGCACTGACCAAGGCCCACACCAAGGATGTTTTGGCTGCCCCAATCAACAAGGTTAAGATAGAAGTCGTCTGCAAGATCGGGTGCATCAAGCACTTTGTATGGCACTTTGCTCACGGCTCTGGGAGTCTTGCGGGGGCTGAGCAGCATAGTCTGGCTGCTGTACTTGACTGGCGAGAGACTATATATCTCTGATCGGGTGTTCAAGTTTGGACCATGGCGATGTGGAGTCCTATGCGGGGTAGGGTGACCGGAGGCGCTTGCATGCCGCGGCGACATGTAAGAGAAGAGGTTCTTGTGAGGAGTAGAGGGGGTCAGATTTGGTGCGGGTAGTGAGGAGCGTCCCGGTGGGGTTTTTGATCGCGAGGGATCGTGGTAAGTAGTGCTCTCATTGATTGAGAGGCTTTGGGGAATAGTGTCATCAAACATCTCCGAGCGCAGAAGAGTAGAGTAGGTCCGGTTTGCCTCTTCAGCTGTAGGTTTATTAGCGCCATCCTCTGAAGTCGTCGAGATTCGAAGTGCACATACTCTTCTGGAAGTGGAGCTCGTTGTGTGGCGTTCTCTTCGCCGACTTCGACGGAGTAGCGGGGGAGCCATCTTCATGAAGAAGACTGAAACTCGCCGGGAAGTCCTGTCCCGAACGATTTGGGATGAATCTGCTCGACTCAGAGTCAGCATTGAACTCAGACGCCCGTCTCAAAAGGGTTGTTTTGAGGTGGTGCAGCGCAAGAGCATCAGCCTCACTTGCATCTACTAACCTATCACCGTAAACCCGCTGTCTTTTCCTGCTGGGACTCAGTCCGGGCGTGAGGTCACGATGTCTCCCGGCCTGCTCGAATTTTTCTAACGCTCTGCTCAATGCAGTGGCGTCCAAGGTTTCCGCGCTCTTGCCATTGCCGATTGCGCCAGGCGCAGTGATGTTGCGCTTGTTGCGCGCGGTCGGCGGCGTCTTTGACTCCGGGGGCGAGATCAGGGTCGGCGTGTGGAGGTCATCGTTGGCAGCGCCTGCGCCTTCGGCAAGGCCAAGGTCGGCCTCTGCGTCTCTCATGGTTGGTCGCCAGGTCCGGCCGGTAAAGCTTGAGCGCCTGAGCGCGGAGATGCAAGCGGCGGATTAAACGGCGGCGCAGTCGCAGATGCGCGGGAATGCAGCGTGGTTGGGAAGAATGCGGCCGTCGTGGTGGTCGGAGGCGCGATTGCGACAACCAGCCACCCCTTGTGGTGGATTGGTGAGCGAGCGGGCAAGCGGCAAACGGGGAGCGGCGGCGCCTCGGCGGCGGGCGTAGGACGTCCAGGGTCGACGGTCAGCAATTGCGATGGCTGCGCATTGCACGGCGGCGGTGGAGGTGGAGGCGGGCGCGGGTTGCGGTGCGGGACGGGGTCGCGTCGGCGGCGGAGGTGCGTCGTGGGTGTTGCTCGACGGTTGACGATAACAGGCCCGGGTTGCCCTGACGGAAGCTGATCTTCGCCCGCTCCGCCTGGAGCCGCGCACTAACCGACAGCTGAGGCACACTACCTCACCACAGCAACAGCAGCTTCAACAAACGCTGGTCGGCGCGATGGGGCAACGTGCGAACAGAGGGCGGCGTGAGGGAGGTAAGGACGGTGAGCACGATGCAGGGCGTCTGGGAAGGGAGCTGCGGGCGCAGACGCTCTGGGCGCTATGATGCCCGCAGTGTTGTTGTGTCGACACGTCCAAGACGCGCCTTTGTTATTGATCGGTCGCGTGGGTGAAACGCGACTTCATTGGCCAACGGCTCGCCGCCGACGCTGCCCGAACTGCCTCAGCTTCCCGCCCGCGCTGCGCACCGCGCCGCCCTTGGCCGCATCCGTCATCCAGCGTCACGTTCCCTGCGTCTCGTGCCCGCCGCCCGCCAGCTTATCGACCTCGCCTGTATGCCCGCCGCGGCCTTGTTCCTCAGAGCTTCCTCGCAGCGCTCCTCCATCGCCATCACCACCCTTGCCCGCTCCCACGCACGCTTTGTCGCAACCATGGCTCCCACCCTGCAGCACGCCGAGGACTTCCTGTCCTTTGTGAACGCTTCGCCTACCCGTGAGCAATCCCTGCTCCTCCGCCAGGAATGAACGCCGCGGCGCTAACAATGTGCGACTCCAGCCTTCCACGCAGTCAAGTCTGCCCGTGAGCGTCTGGACAAGGCTGGCTTCACCGAGATCAAGGTTAGACACATGCCATTCCACATGCAGCCTGGCACGCGAGACTGATTCGCTTCTGCAGGAACGAGACTCGTGGTCCTCAACCCTGAAGCCCGGCGGCAAGTACTACCTCACCCGCAACGGCTCCTCCATCGTCGCCTTCGCTGTCGGCAAGCAATGGAAGACCGGCAACCCCATCGGCATGATCGGCGCCCACACCGACTCGCCGTGCCTCCGCATCAAGCCCGTGTCCAAGAAGCAGAGCGATGGTTTCCTGCAGGTTGGCGTTGAGACATATGGCGGTGGTCTCTGGCACACCTGGTTCGACCGCGACCTTAGTATCGCTGGCCGTGTAATGGTCAAGACGAGTGACGGCAGCTTTGCGCAGAAGCTTATCAAGGTCAACCGCCCTATTCTCCGCGTACCGACCCTCGCCATCCATCTCGATCGCCAGCAGGATTTTGTCTTCAACAAAGAAACCCAGCTTTTCCCTATCGCGGGTCTCGTCGCAGCGGAGCTGAATCGCCAGGGCAAGAATGAAGGAGAGAGCACAGATAAGACGGTGGAGACTGGGCAGTACGAGCCTCTGAAGACGGTCACAGAGAGGCACCACCCGTACATTGTGGAGATCATTGCGGAAGAGGCTGGTGTCAAGCCTTCAGACATTCAAGATTTCGAAGTGGTCCTATACGACACCCAGAAGTCAGTCATTGGAGGCTTGAACGATGAGCTCATCTTCTCTGCTCGTCTTGACAACCTCATGATGTCTTTCTGTAGTGCCGAGGGCCTCATCCACTCACTTTCTTCGCCCTCCGCCCTCGACAATGATACTACCATCCGTCTTATTGCCCTCTTCGACCACGAGGAGATTGGCAGTCAGACCGCCCAGGGTGCTGACTCTAATTTGCTGCCCGCAGTGATCCGTCGTCTGTCAGTCCTTGCGCCATCCGAGTCCAACAGCGACAAGTCATACGACAAGCTCGACATCGATGCATCGACCGCCTTTGAGCAGACCCTTGCCACCTCTTTCCTCATTTCCGCCGACATGGCTCACTCCGTCCACCCCAACTACCCTGCCAAGTATGAGTCTAGCCATCGGCCTGAGATGAACAAGGGTACTGTCATCAAGATCAATGCCAACGCTCGCTACGCCACGAACTCCCCCGGTATCGTCCTTCTCCAGGAGTCGGCACGCCGGGCGAAGAAGGCGTCTACCAACGTCAACACCACGTCGGGCGAGGGTGTCCCTCTCCAACTATTCGTTGTCAGGAATGACAGCAGCTGTGGCAGCACCATTGGCCCAATGCTGGCCGCGAAGATGGGCGCACGGACACTGGATCTCGGAAATCCGCAGCTGAGCATGCATAGTATCCGTGAGACCGGCGGTGCGCATGATGTCGAGCATGCGATCAACCTCTTTGAGAGCTTCTTCAACCATTTCGGAGAGCTGGAAAAGAAGATCTTGGTTGATTAGTTGGATGATGTAGCCGTCATGTTGCTGAGAAAGACACGAGTAGATGAAACGAAATAAAAATACCAATCACCTAGTTGAAATGATCCATTTGATTAGGACGGATCGAAATGTCTTTGAATGAACCCGAGATGCGTCATTAGGGACATCAAGGTGTTTGGAAGCGTCCACAAGCAGCCCCGCAATGCAAGCGCCGGCAGCTGAGTCCATGGTCGGCTCCTGGTGTGTGCGTAGCCATGTTCTCTGACTGGTAACAGAGACGTTAAACTATGTACCCATCAAATTATTGAATTCGTGTGGGATGCGGTTGTGTCAGCAGCTGCTATCCGTCCAATTGTCAGAGTAGCCATGAACATTCTAGTATCTACTATTTCATTGAACGGCCTTGAATGAGCGCAAACTTCATTCCAAAGCCAAAAACCCCCCTGAATAATCACGTCCAGCGTCCCGTAGGGCTTTGAATGATTCTCTTTCCAATAACGGAGCAGTCCAATTTCAGTAGGTACAGCAACACTGAGCTCGCAATCGAAGAGTTTTGGTAGTAAAATATAGCGACTACGTTGTGGGTGTCCAAGTTGACCTATGCCTCGTCAGATTTGCTGACGCTCGCATATTCTCTTGTCTTACATGAAGTGCATTTAGAGCTCTCCTAGACAGGATTGGGTCCAAGGACGGCACCGGGGCATGGTAAACCTGTCGATTGGGAAGCACCGCATGAGTTGATCTATGAATGGAACACCCCATCACCAGGAGTAATTTATTAAGGTTGATTGTCCATATACGGCCCCAAGGGACCCGTAGTTGTGACTGCTACTCGGACTTGAGCAGAGGCTACCTTGTTACAATTTTTTTGAGGCTTGGTAGCCGTAATGAACTCTCAAGTTAAGGGAGGGTTCGTAGGTACAGAGCTTCCTGAAAAGGCGAGATTCAGTTACCTCAATTCCACGGTCATTCGTGGATACGAAATGCAGGAACCTGTCCAGCTGCACCTGTCTAGCTCAAATCTTTCTAATGCTAATTTCCCCTTTGTACTCGACGCGCTCTGCCTCACGTCCGTCGCGATAGGGGAACATTCACGAACTTACGTCAAGATGCCTGC
The DNA here is from genome assembly GCA_009829855.1 of Neofusicoccum kwambonambiense. Classification (NCBI taxonomy): domain Eukaryota; kingdom Fungi; phylum Ascomycota; class Dothideomycetes; order Botryosphaeriales; family Botryosphaeriaceae; genus Neofusicoccum; species Neofusicoccum kwambonambiense. The sequence continues at coordinate 17,737 of RKSS01000090.1, read as the reverse complement.
TAGTTTGTGTTCGCGAGGTTTTCCTGCAAGGACTACCGGCAAACTTACATACACGACTTCACGGAGCGTGCGAGGGTGGGTACTTTACGAAGGACTGCCTTCCAGCCACCTGACTTCACGTCGATGGTGCGGTTCGTATAGCTGATCCAGGGGGCGCTAGTTAGAGCGGGTTCCTGGAAGGGGAAGGCCCGATGTATTGTGGAGTTGAGATGCGAGGGCGGTTTGATCAAGGGAGTGGTTCGTAGGCTTGGCTGTCGCACAGCATGGGATGCTCGTGGATCGAAAAAGCAGCGCATTGATAGAAGCGAGCCTAGCGGTGACTGTCTGCTGTGGCTGGGTTGTTTAAAACGGTGCTCCAAGTCTCCAGTTTAGGTTTCCAGTTTCCTCGTTGCCTTTGAAGCAGAAAAAGTGGATCATACATCTGGCCATGGAACTATCTGACCATCCACGTGAATGCCTGCTTTGAAATGTGTAAGCGAGTAAGAGTAGCGCAAGTCGTTTCGAGCACCGCACTCAGTCCCGAGTAGCACACACGACGCATGCGCCTGAAAACAGTGTCTCTCGTAGTAAATGTGCTCCCATTGACGCCTATAGTCGTTGATTGCTTGTATCCCGTTTTTATAAATTATACCACTTTGGGGCGCTACGCCTACCTCCCTGTCCCCAGGCCTTCTTCTTCCACCATCCCCATTGCCGCATCGAAGCAAACCGTACGCCCCTTTGCCACTCGCCATCCATTCCAGGACCGCTTTTTTGTGTCTCTCGGGGTGAAAGAAGCCATTCACGGCTAAGCGGCGGGGTATCTCGTGGGGGCACGTTCGTTTTATGTGGCCTTCTTCTGCTGGGCGGCCTTGAGTGCCTTCTTCCGGTTGCTCCTGATCATAACGCTGGCCAGGAAGCTGCCGACAACGGTGCTGCCGAGAAGAATGAGAATGACCGGGATGCGGATGGCCCAGACGCGCGGCGGGAAGAGGGATTGCAGGGGGTGGCCTTCGTCGACGAAGGGCTGTATAAGACAGAAAGGTGCTCGTATTAGCGGCAGTTCATGCGCGGGGTCGAAGATTTAGGGGCGCCGTAGGGGAACATTGTCTCGTTATGGAGGATCGAGGGCGCGAGGGGCTGGGATGGGCTGAGTGTTGTTACCATCAACAGGGTCCAGACGGTGTAGTAGGTGAAGACGGCGGTTGCTACAATGAGCATGGCGAGTCCGACGAGGCGATCGAGCTACAGGCGCAGAAAATTAGCATTTCGCGCCCACTAGTAGTTGCTGAAGCTGGAAAGGGCTTCCGCAGACAGCACTTGCCATTGTGAAGACCGGGGTTCGGCACGCGGGAAAAGGAGCGGAAGGAAGAAGAGGATCGGAGGGAGCGAGAGTGATTGACGGCGGTGCGAGGCAGCGGGGGTTGTGGGCGAAAGTCTGGCGCGCGCGAACACGACGGCGCTGGAGAGAGGACACGGAGGGCGGATGAGCTCTCTCGCGCCGCCGCCCTGGCTCGGTCTGGCTTGCGGAGCCTGCTCGGAGGGGAGCTTGGACCACCTGCCCGGCGCTTTTGTTCTGCCGGCTGCCGCTGCTTCGGCGACGCCTCTCTCGCCGACGCGAAACTTTTCTGCTCTCGCTGCTCCGTTGTCTGCGGCATTGGAGACCTTCTCACAACCCCACCCTATGGCCTGCCTCGCCGCCCTGCAGCAGCAGTCGGAGCCTGCTGTACATCCGCGGCGCCACTTGCTTGATCCAGTGCTTGCTTCAGCAACATGAATGAGTGTCCAATGAAGCTGGAGGATTTAACATGGCCTGGTTTCGCCCAAGAATCTGGAAGAACAGCGACCGCTTAGTGCTCGCATGCGCGCAGCATTGACCCGTGTTTCTACCCCCTGGAGACCCCACCAACAACGTCCTCGACACCCCGCAACGCACGACTTCGAGCACATGCTCCAATGACGACGCCATAGCCAGATATTCCAACTTCCATGGCCAATTCCGCGGGACACGTCGCTGTGGAGCCACAAGAACGCGGGAAAGGGCCTGCTGAGGCACCCGCCGTAGGGTTATGAGCGAGAACGCTGGCGGACGTATCCAGCGTCCCGGAACAGAGCGAGCCGGTGCCGATGTAGCCGTTACTTACAATGGGACCTACTGAACCTGTGTGGACTCTCTCAATTTCGCAGTGGTCATGTGGTCCCGAGAACGAACCCTTTGCGTGTTTACAGGCTGTCCTACCTGCTTTTTTGGCCTGTGGAGGAGAGCTTTACTTTCACGCTAACATACCATTCCCATGTGATTACTCCGACTCTGCTGTGCGTTCAGCAAGCAGCAATTCTTAGCGCTGTCAGATTGTGGTCTGTATTTTGGACAGAGACGCTGCTGACAGACGTAGCAATTGATTAAGAAGCGTTGCAGTTGAATCGTCATATTTGGAAATCATTATATGCTCATTGTAGAAATGAGAAGGGATGTTGAATCTAGCCATTACCGCGGGTATTATCGCATCCGCACACAAACCAAAAAGAAGAAGCGCCACCCCTTTTTCGCACACCGTGAACACCTCTTTAAAAACCCGAAACAAGCTTCTCTCGTCTACTCCTCCTTGACGTGGACGAAGATGCTCCTCGACCAGCCATCATCGTCGACGAAGACCTCCTTCTTGAGCTTATAGCCGCCAAGCTTAGGCAGCAGCCTGGCCCAGACGAGCCAGTACACGCCGCCGGCCAGGATAATGCCGGTACCGACTACGCAGTGTAGATAATAGGGCAGGTCGTTGTAAACGTTCTGGTCGGGTGTCTCCGGCGGGATGTACGGCGCGATGACGAGGTAGATGTTGGACAGCAGGAAGAAGATGGTGACGGGCAGCGTGGCCTTGATTGGCGGATGCCAATTGTACTGTTCGCGGTGGAGGTACAAGTGCACGAGACCACCAGCGACGAAGACGTTGACGATGGCGAGGGGATAGGAGATGACGTTAAGGACTGTTACGTGTTAGGAGCTTGGGAGCTTAGAGCGTTCGGGGGTTGGACAACTCACTGAAGTTGTACGCATCTCCGGGAGGGGGAGCTAGCATGATGATGACGGAGACAAGCCAGTGTTCGAAGAGGCCGGCCAGGGGCGCATTGAACGGCTTGTTGCTGGCGAAGAAACTGGAGAATGGCAGGATGCCTTCGCGACCAAGCTCCTGAACGATACGGCCCTGGGAGAAGATGACGGACATAACGTTGCCAAAGGCAGACAGGGCGACGAAGACGGACAGGGCACGCTCAGCCCTAGGGCCGAAGACGTTGCGGAAGAAGGATGCGGCGAGGATACGGCCACTGCTGGCAATCTCTTCACGCGGTACAGCGGCGAAGTAAGCGATGTTGACCAGCATGTATAGGATTCCGACGGTGATAATGGCGATGGGTGCGGCGAGCTTGAGTGTGCGAACGGGGTTCTTCATCTCGGACATGGCGTAGTTGGCGTTGCTGTAGCCAATGTAGGACCAGATAACGTTGTAGAGAGCCGTCACCACACCGTACGAAGAGCCGGTCGTGCCTTCGAAGGCATTGGAGAAATTGTCTGGTTTGTCAATCTTCAGATGACCTCCGAGGGCTGCAAACCCGGAGAAGATGATTATCAAAATGATAATCAGCTTGATGACACCCAGCAGATTTTGAAGGCGCAGGCCCCACTTCAGAGCCAAGCCGTGGATCAGGAAAGCAGTCGTGATGCAAGCAAGGCCAATGCCACGCTGGTTCCAACGGGTCACCTCGACGTTGGCGGCGTTCAGGATATACTCGCCGAAGGCGACGGAGTTGGAACCGGCCCAGCCAAGCAAGACGACGTAGCCAGTCTACAAAAGGTCAGTCGCTATTTGTTAAAACGAGTAGGAGGACTAACGTAGAAGCCAGTGACCAGGAACTTAGGTTTGGTATATACATACTCAAGATAGTTCTTCTCGCCGCTGTTCGATTGCATTAGTACCAGGACGGTCACAACACCACAAGAGAATAACTGCACGTACCCATTCCGCGGTAATCCCGTACCGAATTCTATGTAGACAGCCATTCCCTGAAAGGTTTCGGTTAGTATATCAAACAGAAAAGCATCTGGATCTGAGCAGGGAACGCACTGCGGCCGCGATCAGCATACCGGCAACCCAGATGAAGAGAGCCAAGCCGACGCTGCCACTCAGAGACACGATGGCGCTAGGCGTCGAGAAGATACCAGTGCCGATCATGCGGTTGAAGATGCTGTGGAGACGATCAGCCTTACCGCTGCAGGGCGAACCAGGATGGTGGGATTGGCTACTCACAGGAAGATGGCACTGGTAAGGCCAATGGTCCTTCTGGAGTCGCTGGTCTGGTAGATCTCGCCATCGGGCTCGCTGTCCTTGTGCGAGTCGGCATAGGCAGCGGCTTGTTCCTCGACGGGCTCGATGTCCCCCTTGCCCTTCCACGAGGAGAACACCATGGTGACAGAAAGGGTAAGAGCAGAAGCTCAAGGGTTCCTCGGCGGTACTAGGGCCAAAGAAGAGCCGGGATGGACGGGCTGGTAAGAAGGGCTGCAGATAGCAACGGGAACAACAACTCTCGGTCTGGCAGCGAGCGGAGCCGGTGGTCTAGATACATACTGGGCGGGCTGGTGCAGAGTTTTCCGCGGGCAAGATTGTGCAATTCGCCTCTTGAAGGCGTCATACGCCAAGTGGGCATACGGAGCCTTTTTCTGCAAAATTTGAGGTAACGAAAACTCGAAACTCGGCGCAAAACAGCCACGCCATGTCGCCTTTGCCCTCCAGCTCCTGCACACAGCCAGCTGCTGTTGGCGCCTACCGCTTCCGCTCTGTCTGCGAGCCTAGCGGAACAGCCAAGAGCGGAGCGCAGGTCTTCTGATGTCAAGACTCCCACGTGCTTGGCGGCCAGCGAGTGTTGTGCTGCTTCGGCGGAGGAGCCTGGTCCGCTTTCGTCAGACCATCCGAGTAGTCGAGCGCGCCGAGGTGCGGCATCGCCGGCATGGCCAGAGCACATCGGGCACACTGGGCGAGCGCGGGCGGCATTGCATCCATGCCGTGAGCCTGCGATGCGGTGCCGGCATTGATAGAGTCCTTTGACGCTGAGACTTGGCCGTTCCTAGCCGCAGCAAGCCTCCAGTGCGCGAGCCCGCAGGCCGTTCCTGGGCGGCCGCCCACCGTTACCCACGGGCCACATCACAACATCCACGGCGCCACACGCGCGTGCCGCCTGCTCCGCTCGCCATTCTTCAGCCCTGTGGCGCGCCTGCGCATGGTCTTCTAATCCGTAGAAGCCGCATCATTCCACTTCCAGGCAATGGTGCGCCTCGGTGCTGTAAGCATCCCGCGCCAGGGCCGCCAACCGACCGGCCAGCGTTGCAGCTGACGCTTGCGAATATACGATTCCGATGTCGTCTTCTACGTGCTCACATGTCAGCCTCCACGCCGCAAGTCTTTTTGTGCTCCTGGCCCTCCCATTTGCTTGCCTCCTCCACGGGGTAGCATCTGGACGGAGGCTAGATTCACCTTCGCCTACGGTTGGGGAGAATTTTCACCGTCACGCCGTCTCAACAATCATCCGTTGCAGTCCTTCTTGGCCTGTCTTTCTTTGTGCCTTTTAAGTTCGAGCTCAGGCCATGGTGGGCACACCGACTACGCCTCAAGATCGGGTCCAAAATACGTTCTGGGGCGAGACGCGGGACGCCAAAGAAAACGCATACAGAACAGTCCTGCAACTGATGTGCACAACGGCCTCTCAAGACAGGACATCCGATACAGTCATGGAGAATTGGAGCATTCGAGCGGACGTGAATTCGTGGCGGCGCTTCTGACAATTTTACTCTGGTCGATGCGTCAACTCGCCATGGTTGTATTGGGAAATGCAAAAAGCAAACAATGGGAATCACCGACATATATCCTTCGGCCATCTCTCCTCTATCCTGTCTCTGTTAAATGACTGCCAATTTGCCGCAGCCTTCAAAATGCCCGCTTAACCGACCCCAATCCAAACTACTCCAGCACGCCACATGCAGGCCTTCGCCGCTTAACAGGCAACCTTAAATTATCCGGGCATATGGAGAATCGCGGGGTACCTGATGACGCGCGAGCCTCTCTTCAATGCGGGGAAACCCGTTATTTCCACACTTCCTGTTCCTGAAAAAATCCCCTGACTCGAAACAGCCGCAGTGATTTTAGCAACGGTTTTAGCACTTCCGCCGCCGCCCGCACATACATCACCAATTCCATTTAGCCTGATTACAGCTCCCAGCAAGCACCCGCTTGACCGCCGCCGCATCTCATTACCCCGGATCAGCCCTCCAGAAACACAGAATCCCGGGGATTGATAAACACAATGGCCGCCCAGAAGACTCCCAGTTCCTCACTCGCCTCCAAGTCGCGTCGCAGTTGCCCAAGATGCTTGTCCCCTCGGTTTCGCGGTTGCTGCTCCTCCTCACCGTCCTGACCCACCATGCCGCCAGCACGCCCTCATACCAACCCACTTTCCAACAAGTCTCACGACGCCAGAATGCACCCTCAAACAACCACACGGCCGGCCACTGGGTCGCCGCCTGGGCCTCCATGCCCCAGCTGACCGAGCCGGCCAACCTGCCGCCGCCCCCCTTCAACGACACCATCATCTTCGCCAACACCACGATCCGGCAAACCATCCACGTCACCGCCGAGAGCACCCGCATCCGCCTCCGCCTCTCCAACGCCTTCGGCCTCACCCCGCTCCCCATCACCGCCGTCACCATCGCCCAACCCCTCACCAACGCCACCTCCACCGGCGCCGGCAGCCCCGCCATCGACCCCTCCACCCTCCGCACCCTCACTTTCGGCGGCGGCTCGCCCGGCTTCACCATCCCCAACGGCGCGCTCGCCGTCTCCGACGCCGTCGACCTGCCCGTCTCCCCGGGCGCCGAGCTGAGCGTGAGCATCTACCTCGCCGACGGCCAGGCCGGCGGCGCGATAACGAGCCACCCGGGCAGCCGGACGACGAGCTGGCTGGCGCGCGGCGACCTGGCGGCGGCGGCGACGCTGCGGGACGCGGAGGGCGCGGCGAGCCTGGCGCACTGGTACTTCATCAGCGCGCTGGAGGCGTGGGCGCCGGCCGACGCCGGCGCGCTCGCGCTCGTCGGCGACAGCATCACCGACGGCCGCGGCAGCACGACCGACGGCAACGACCGGTGGCCGGACGCGCTGCTGGCGCGGCTGCAGGCCTCGGGCGACGCCGCGCTCGCCCGCGTCGCGCCCGCCAACCAGGCCGCCGGCGGCAACCGCGTGCTGGCCGACGGGCTGGGCCCGAACGCGCTGGGCCGCTTCGACCGCGACGTGCTGGCCCTGCCCGGCGTGCGCTGGGCCCTGTTGTTCGAGGGCGTCAACGACATCGGCGCCGCGGCCGCGACCGCGGTCGCGCAGGAGGCTATTGGCGACGCCCTGCTCGGCGCGTACAAGCAGTTCGTGCTGCGCGCGCATGCGGCTGGGCTGCCGATCTTTGGTGCGACGATCACGCCGTTCAGTGCCCCGGGATTCAATGTGTCGTCGCAACCGTACTCGAGCGAGGAGCGAGAGCGGACGAGGCAGCGGGTGAATGCTTGGATTAGGGAGAGCGGGTGGTTCGATGCGGTGGTGGATTTTGATGCTGCGGTTAGGGATCCCGATGCGCCGACGCAGCTGAGAGCGGAGTATGATTCAGGAGATTATTTGCACCTGAATCCGGAGGGGTATAAAGCTATGGCGGATGCGTTTCCGGTGGAGGCGCTGAAGGAGTGGGCGGGCGGTGTGGACGGATGGGCTTGAGAGAGGACTGCAGAGAGCTTGTAAGCAATGTACTTCTTAGGCTATCAATTGTATTATCGTGAACACATTAGTAGTGTTAAGGCACAACCCTCCCGCTAGGCGATAATTAAGTGAAGAGCATGCCTGTACAGGAGAGATTCATTAAGTTGTCATCATGAATTCTTGGTGCACAAGAGGGGGGGCGTTTGTTGTGATCGTTAAAAACATTTGGATTCGTTTGAACATCTATGGGTCGAAAATATCACAGTTTTTGTTTGCTCACGCCGCTTCTGTAGTCGTGAGCTACATCTCCACCCACATTAAGGGACTGGCAGACGTACTACGCGAAAAGGTGCTTGGCAGCCCACTCCACGTGCTCATCCGCAAAGGTGGCCATGAAGTAATAGCTGTGGTCGTAGTCGGGCTGCATGCGCAGGTTGATGCCCTTGTCGTTGCCGGACTCCTTGGCCGCGGCGATGAAGTTCTCCGGCAGCAGCTGCTTCTGCTTGTAGAAGTTGTCGCCGGTGCCCTGAGTAGAGTAATGTGGTTAGATTGCGCACCAAGTGATGATGTTCAGACTGGAAGATACTTACCACGTCGATCAAAATTTCCAACGGGCCCTTCCACTGCTTCAAAAGCTCCGACGCATCATGCTCCTTCCACTTGCTCTGGTTTTCCTCACCAAAGTAGCCCTTGAAAGCCTTCTGTCCCCACGGGCAGTTGATTGGGTTCGCGATCGGCGCGAAGGCAGAGACGGACTTGTACTTGCCGGGGTTCTTCAGGAACTAGAGCAGGACTGTTAGTCGACGAGTTCAAGCCGCGCACAAAGCTATGCCAAGCATCACGTACCAGCGTCAAAGCACCGTGCCCACCCATGCTGTGGCCAGTAATGCTGACCCTGCTACTGTCCAACACCTCGAAGTTCTCAAACAAAGTCTTGGGGAGCTCCTCTGTAACGTAGGTGTACATGTTGTAACCCTTGTTGTAGGGCTCCTTGGTGGCATCGACGTAGAAGCCGGCGCCAGATCCAAAGTCGTAGGCGTCGTCCTCGCCCTGGATGTTCAGGCCGCCTGCAAGTGGTTGCGGAAGCACCGGTTAGCCATTGTTTCGCGTCATTGAGTTGCGAAAACACCCGATGGGCAAGTGCCGAGAGGAATGCGGGGTTCTTACGAGGGCTGGTGTCCGGGTAGACGACGGCAATGCCCTTCTCGCTGGCCTTGTGCTGGAAGAAGCCCTTCTCAGAGCAGTTGTCGCCGGTGCACGTCAGGCCCGACAGGTAGAACAGCACGGGCACCTTCTGCGTCATTTTCTGCGCGGAGAAAGCCTGCGGCGGCAGGTACAGGTTCAGCGCCATCTTGCAGTTGGTCGACTTGGCCTCGTGCGTCAGCTTCAGAAGCTTGCCGCCAAACGAGGCGATGGTCGCAGTCGTCGTGAAGGCCATTGTGTGTATTTTGGGCGAGGTCAAGGTAGATGGAGGAAGGGTGAGAGGGTATCAATGGAGAAAAACGGCGACGACGGGCGCGCGCGTGGTGTTTTGAAGGCGGCCCAGTCGGAGCTACGTTGGTGGGGTCAACCCTCGAGCTCGAGGAGGGGTCGCGCCGCCGATTCGTGACGTCTGTCGGCGCCCAGCCCACTTCTCCGCACTACCGTGAACAGCAACATATTCCGAGTCGTGGAGAAAAATGCCATTTGCAGCCAATTCATGGGATTTTTGTCTAGCTATTATTCAGCATCGACCCGCTGCTGCTTGCGATGCCTTGTGGACCCCAGAGAACTCCCATCGCCTTACCAAAATTCATACAATGCCGCCCGAAAAACTCCGCGCCAAATGCCCATTCCGGTTGCTATCGGCAACTACAGGAGCTCCTCGCACGTCCAATCCTCGTAGCTGCGTCACGAATCATTAGCCTGCATCACCTGCCATCTCCAACGCGTGCCAGAACTTACAATCCATCAGGGAGGTATCTCCGCACAACGAGGGGAATCTTCTTCTCCCGAAGCTCCTTGAGCGCGATCTGCAGCGGGTCCGTCTCGCCCTCCAGGTCGACAAGGACCGGCGCATTCATGCTAAACCCTTATCAGCCCTTCCGTGCCACGCAAACCTCACCAATTTTCTCTTGTAGCGTACCTGATCTGCAGAGCCCGGGTTCCCAGCACTCTAGCCCTCTCGTACTTTGTCATGTAGGGCGTCGTAGTGCGCTGGTCATCGGGAACCTTCTTCTTGCTTTGCTCCTGCACCGAGTTGATCTTTGCCGCAGCAGCAGCGCTGACGTCTCCAGAAACAACCACGTTTTCGCCATCGCGTCTGTGTTGGTCGGGATCTTCCTGGCCACCGGCAAGGTCCTCTTCATCGTCATAGTATGCGCCGGGCTCTTCGGGCTCGTCAAAGTCTTCGTAGACCTCCTCCTGGACACTGAAAAGGCGAAGAGCGTTAGCTTTGTATTGCGTATAATGAAAGTCTAGTGAAGAAGTGATTTGAAGAACGCAAATAACGAGCAGCTATACAGGCTATCTGTGGCGAGCACAGAGCGCAGTGAAGCAAGACGGGAATCAAATCATACGTACTTGTCGAGGCCGCCATCATCGTCACCGCCACCGTAGTCTGACATTGTGCGCGGTAGGAGCAGAAGGCTAGCCGGTAAAGAGAGCGACGAAACACGAAGGCTGTAGAGGTGGTAGGTGGAGCACACGGTCGTCGGGCGCGGCGCAGGTGAAAGAGAAAGCGCGCCTTGACGGGAGCCGCGTCGAGAATTCACTAGCGCGCCAAGATTTCTCGAACTGCCGCTGCTTACCGCCCGATTTTTCCAAGCACACGGCTCGCCTCCGCGACGGCTTCCATCCTCTCCTCCGCCTCGATTCTGCGTGTGTAGCCACTGTAGCTGCCATGGCGGAAGCTTTGACAATGCGCAAGAGAGCGGCTTCGCCCGCAGAGTTAGCCGAACCGTTGAGCAAGAAAATTCGTCAAGGTAAATCAATCTCATCGGCGCGTCGCGGAGACGTCACTCATAATCAGCAGAACCCACACCCCAGGAGTCCGACGCAGCCTCGAGCGGTTCGCCCGCTCCCAGCGACAAGACCTCCGCTGCCGACGATGCCGAAACCGCTGATACTCCGCCCTCTCCTCTGCCAACCAAGGCCAAAACACAACCGCACCGCCCAACATACCACTGCACCGTCGAAGGTTGTGCAAGGACGTTTAACCGCCCGTGTCGCCTAGAAGAGCACCTTCGCTCCCACAAAAATGAACGCCCGTTTGCCTGCACGTATGGCGGTTGCGCAAAGACATTCATCCGTCAGACTCACCTCAACCGCCACGTCAAGGACGAGCACGAGAATATCCGAGAGCACGGATGCACTTGGCCAGGATGCGACAAGAAGTTTGGGAATGCAACGAGGTTGAGAAGGCACATCGAAGCTCATGAGAGCAAGTTCCATTGCACCGACTTCCCTCCTTGTCGCGAGGTGTTCCGCAAGCACGCGACGTTGATGAAGCACGTTCGCTCAGCACATCTAGGCCAGAAGAAGTACGAGTGCCCGCATATCGACCCGGACACCGGCAAAGCATGTGACCAGGCATACGACTCACCCTCTAGTCTGAAAGCTCACGAAGGGCGCGTTCATGGTGGCATCAAGCACTATTGCACTCAGTGCGCAACCGATCCCAATGCGCCTTTCGAAAGCGCGCCGGGCTTTACGACCTACGCACAATTGCAAGTACACATCAAGGATGTCCATCCTCCTACCTGCGATTACTGCCACCTCCGTGTTTCCTCCCATAAGCAACTTCAAGCCCATGTCGAACTCGCCCACAGCGGCCTAACTCTCGAGGACCGCAAGAAGAAGTTTCCCTGTCCGTATCCTGAATGTAGCTCAAGCTTCACTAAGCAGGGAAATCTTAATGCGCACATCAGGCATGCTCATGAGAAGGCTGACAAGTGGATCTGTGGTGAAACGGACCTTAGTAGTAGCAAGAAAGACTACATCAGAGCGTGGGACTGTGCAGGAGGCTGTGGCCGAGGTTTCTCGTCGAAAGGAAACTTGGAGGAGCATGTTCAGACCCAGCATCTCGGCTTGGGAAGTAACCGCAAGATGAAGTTGCAAGAGAAGCTTCTCAAGGAAGGAAAAGACCCGAATGCGCCGGCTCCCAAGAAGTCCCGCTCGCGTGAAGCCAAGGTTCCGATGGCCACCCGTCTCACGGGTTTCGACTACGAAAATGCAACCGGCCGCCAAATTACTTGTGTATTCGAGTCCGAGTGCGAGCATCGTTTCTACCGCGAGTACGACCTTCAGGTTCATCTGGAGGCTTTCCACGCCATGTCGGGTACCGAGGCTATCGAAGCGATAAAAGAGCGTGCCGCCAACGACGGAGGCAATTTCTGGATTGGTGGTCTGGATGAGATGATAGAAGATCCAATTGGTGGCGGATACATGAACGAGTGGGATGAAGAGGATTGGCAAGCACAGCAAGAGCTGGACCGCAGGGCTGGTATTCAGAATGCCGGTCCGCCGGTCGATATCCACAGCACGGCTCTTGGAGGAGCTTCCGAACCTCAGGTGTATAACGCCGTTTGGAACTATCTCCAAGACCAGAACCAGTAGCTGTGGGTGCGAAATTCGCGGCGCAAGAAGAAGAGGATGCTTGTAATTGTCAGACGGGAAAAACGTTGCTCTTTCGGATTGCAAAAAATTTCGGAGAAAATGGGATAAAAGAAAGGGGACATGCAAAGGGATGGATATCTCGGTGAACTCAGCACGAGAGTGGGAAAAATCGAAAGGATGATAGTGTTTGGTTGTATAAGATACCCTCCACGGATACCATGAGTGCTGTTGCTGGAAATTCTGGATTTGCGGAGATTAATGGACATGGTATAACGTAAGGTGAGAAGGCGTGTTTACAGGAATGAGGGCTTCTTTGGCTTCTATAATCACTAGTAATTAATGAACGGAGTTCATTTTGTATTCATCTCGCATCTTAAGTAGCCTCGGCTTTGTGATCAAAGTAAAGTCTCCATCTCAACTTCTTGCTGCAGTGTGAGTGGAGTGTTTGTAGTTGGAGTATAAGCTGGCAATGACGCTGCACGCACGGGCCGCGTGGCTGGAGCTTGCGGCGGGGGATCGTTTTGCCGGGCTCCTGCCGTGCTGCGACTTTTGCCAGCCTTCGCCGCCGCCAAACAGCAGCTGCAGTCGTCGTCCAACTACCACAACTCCCGCCGCTTCGACTCCCCCCTGCGGACTCGGCCGCCATCCGCTGTGCGCTTGCTGTGATCTATTCAGCTGCGCCTCAGTGGTTGTCGCTCTACTTCACTCCCGCCGCGAAGAGCTCACTGAAGGCTACCGCGTCACTCCATCGACAGTCGCGCCAACATGGAGATCGAGTCCGCCGTCCGCATCCCGTCGCCCGAGCCCGAGCGCTCGCGGAAACGCTCGCCGCCTTCACGCTCGCCCTCTCCTAGGCGGTACCGCTCTCCTCCTCGCGGCAGATCGCGCACCATCTCCCCCGACCGACGCGATGACGACCGGACACGCGACTACGACCGTCAGCGCGACTTGGAGTTCCGTGCCAGGCAAGAACCGCCGAAGCCCGTGACGGAGGAGCAGAAGCAGGCCGCCGCGAAGGCCGAGTACGAGAAGTTGCTCAACATGCGCTCCGGAGGCACCTACATCCCGCCCGCGAGGTTGCGCGCGCTCCAGGCCCAGATCACGGATAAGAGTAGCAAGGAATACCAGCGCATGGCGTGGGAGGCACTGAAGAAGTCGATCAACGGTTTGATCAACAAGGTCAACGTCTCCAACATTAAGTTCATTGTCCCTGAGCTGTTCAATGAAAACTTGATTCGTGGACGCGGCTTGTTTTGCCGGAGCATCATGAAGGCCCAGGCCGCTTCGTTGCCTTTCACTCCCATCTACGCGGCTATGGCGGCTATTGTCAACACAAAGCTCCCCCAGGTCGGCGAGCTGCTTGTCACCAGGCTAGTGATACAGTTCCGGAAGGCGTTCAAGCGTAATGACAAGGCGGTTTGCTTGTCTTCTACGACGTTCCTTGCCCACCTGGTCAACCAGCAGGTCGTCCACGAGATGCTTGCTGCCCAAATCCTACTTCTCCTGCTCCACAAGCCGACGGATGACAGCGTTGAGATTGCGGTGGGGTTGACCAGGGAGGTCGGCCAGCATTTGGAGGAAATGTCGCAACCAATCGCGCTGGCTGTCTTCGATCAGTTTAGGAACATTCTGCACGAAGCCGATATCGACAAGCGGACACAATATATGGTTGAGGTGCTCTTCCAAGTTCGGAAAGATAAGTATAAGGATAACCCTGCCGTTCGGGAAGAGCTGGATTTGGTGGAAGAGGAGGATCAAATCACCCACAAAATTGGACTCGATGATGAGCTTGAGGTGCAGGATGGTCTCAACATCTTCAAATTCGGTAAGTGCTCCCTAACCAGCGTGACCGAAATTCGGATTAACGTTTTCGTAGATGCCGAATGGCAAGAGCATGAGGATGCTTACAAGCAGCTGAAGGCGGAGATTCTGGGCGAGGCTGAGGGAAGTGATGATGACGGCGACGAATATGAGTCCGATGACAGCTCTGAAGACGAAGAGGAGAAGCAGGATCGCGAGCTCGAAATCAAAGACCAAACTAATACGGACCTTATTAACCTTCGCCGGACCATCTACCTCACCATTAAGTCGAGCGGCGGCTTCGAAGAATGTTGCCACAAGCTGATGAAAATCAACCTCCCGGCTGGCTACGAAAGCGAACTACCTTCGATGATCATCGAGTGTGCATCCCAGGAGCGCACATACGACAAATTCTACGGCCTCATTGGTGAGCGGTTTGGCAAGCTCAACAGACTTTGGAGAGACCTGTTTGAGGAGTCTTTCATGAAGTACTACGGCACAATTCACCGCTACGAGACAAACCGCCTGCGTATCATTGCGCAGTTCTTTGGACACCTTCTGTCCAGCGACGCCATTGGTTGGCACGTCTTCTCGGCGGTTCGCCTGAACGAGAATGATACGAGTTCATCTAGCCGTATCTTCATCAAGATTCTTTTCGAGGATCTGGCTCAGGCCATGAGCATGAAGAAGCTTGCAGAGCGTATGAGAGAGGACATTCTGCAGCCGAGCTTCGATGGAATCTTCCCCAAGGACGACAGCCGGAACACCAGATTCGCCATCAACTTCTTTACGGCTATTGGCATGGGAGTGCTCACGGAGGACATGCGCGAGTTCCTCAAGAACATGCCCAAGCCAGCACCACCTCCTGCTCTGCCAGAACCGGCGAGCGACTCGGAGAGTGTCTCTTCGTACTCCAGCTACTCGAGCTACAGCTCGCGGTCAAGATCGAATTCGCGGTCACGGTCGCCCTCGAAATCACGGAGACGCAGGGACAGCTACTCAGAATCAAGGTCAAGAAGCCCCCGTGGCAGGAGCCGGTCCCGGTCATATTCTTACACCCCTCCACCGCGTCGCCGGCGCGATAGGAGCTACTCGGAGTCGGTCTCGCGGAGCAGATCGCGTACGCCGGCTCGTCGCCGCAGGGACCGCTCGTACAGCGACTCAATTTCACGCTCACCACCTCCTCGCCGCAGACGAGCTACTTCGTCGATGTCTCGCTCGCCGTCTGTGAAGAGGAATGGGCGGGCCAGAGACTCGCCGTCGCGGTCCCCTGAACCGGCACCGCGGGCGAGCCGCAAGGGCCGCAGTCCGTCTGCATCTCGCTCTCGCAGCCCGCCCCGGCGCAGGGCCCGCAGCTACAGCTACACCCCGCCTGCGCGAGACTCTTCGGCGCGCGGCAAAAGCCGGCAGTACAGCCCATCGCCTTCGCGTAGTGTGAGCCGTTCGCCGCCGCCCAGGCGTAGGTCTCCGGTAGGCCGTGACGACAAGAGCGCGCGTGCAGGGAGGAATGACAGATACGCGCGCAGGCGGAACACCAGCTCACCGGAGGCTTCGCCGCCACCCCGGGCGAAGGCTAGCGGAAGGCGAAGGAGTCCGACGGGCAGCGTGTCGAGGAGCAAGAGCAGGAGTGAGAGCGCGGCGAGGAAAGGAGATGCAGGAAAGGGCCGGGTGAGGGCCAGTGATTACTTGTAAATGTATGGGATACGGGGCGTTTCGCATAAAAAAGCAGGAAATGGGTGTCGAAGGACTAAGTAGTAGCGATTGATGGAGGAAATGGCAAGATTGCTGAGGGCTGGTAGGGCTGTGGGGCGTGGGTGATGAAGGGCGGCGGGGAGCTCGGGCGAGTTTCAGGGTTCCGCAAAGCTCAGAGCTCCGCCGTGTAGAAGCGAGCGCCGGGTTCTAGAAGCTCAGCCAGCCAGCGGGGCTGCGGACGTAGCCGGAGTAATTCTCACGATGCCAGCGCGGACAAAGGCGCATCCAACTCGGTGACTTTCGCTGGACTCGGCGATGAGTAAACAGGCGCGCAAGCCGGCAGCTGTGCAGCATTAGAGTTCTGCACCCCGGTCGTGGTCGCGCGTTCCCCACGCTGGCGCCTTTGCTGCAAACGCCTCGGGAGCTGCGGAGCTTCGTGCCCATGCGCAGATCCCCGTCCAAAGCACACCTTGCTCTTCTACTTAAGTCGGCAATGTGCTGCCCCGCCGCCTCCGTCTGCGAGCCCTCTCTTCCTTCCGCTCTCCGCCCACTCCCAGCATCCCTGCCATTGGCCTCCGAGGACGACCGAAGAAGAACATGCTGGGCAAGATCCTCCCCGCCGTGGTACGTCGCACCGAAGCTCTCCCGCATCAGCGCGAGCTCGACATGCCCCTCCCCGATCATGCCACCACCGCAGCACGCATTGGAGATACCGGGTTGCTAACACGCGGAATATGAGCAGGCCCTCGGCGGCGGCATCGCCCTCCTCTGGCCCGAGCTGGCCTGGCGCGCGGGCACGCTGCAGCTTGTCACGGCTGATGTGAGCTCCCTGCAGAACGTGTCGGTCTTCAAGGAGCAGGAAGTCAAGTACAAGGACATCCTGAAGAACTGCGAGGATGTCATCATCCTGGAGGAGCAGGGTGTGGCTATCCTGAGCTGCGATCCGCAGCGCGATGCCTGGAACACCGTGATGGTGAGTTTTTTGACAGCCACAGGAGACCCCGATCTGCAGCATTGCCACAAGACTGCCCGCCGCGAGAGCCTTCTCCAAGCTGACACCCTGCTCCCCTCCGCCAGGGCACCTTCATCGACCCCGCCCCGCCCGGCGCCATCTTCCAATGGTTCTACAGCGACCCCGATAGCTTCCCGCAGCCCCTCGTCCTCGAGGACTTCGGCGACCGCGCCGTCGTCGACTTCCACCCGCTCGGCATCGAGTACCATGCCGAGTCCTCGACGCTCTTCGTCGTCAACCACGCCTCCTCGGGCCCCACCGTCGAGCTCTTCAACTACGTGCCCTGGAACGGCTTCGGCCGCGCCGCCGCAACCCACAGGCAGACGGTCGCGCACCCGGCGCTCTGGACGCCCAACAGCGTGCATGCCCTCAATGGCACCAGCTTCCTCGTAACCAACGACCACTTCTTCCGCGTGCGCGAGCGCTTCGTGGCCCAGAAGCTCGAGACGTACGGCTTCCTGCCGGGCGGCAACGTCGTGCACGTCGTCCTGCCCCCGGCCGCCGACCCCGTCGAGCCCACCTCCCTCGGCGACGACGCCGACGAAGCCGCCCCTGCCCCCGCGGCCCCGGCCCCGATCGTCACGACCGTCGCCTCGTCCATCCCGTTCGCCAACGGCATCGCCCTCCTCAACAGCACCACCCTCGCCGTCGCCAGCACCGGTGGCCGCAGCGTCAAGCTCTACAGCCTCTCGACCAACGACACCGACGGCGCCGTCTCCCTGACGTACCTGACCGACGTCCGCGCGCCGGCCATGCTCGACAACATCTCGGTCGACTCGTCGGGCCGCCTCCTCGCCGCCGGGCACCCGCGGCCCGGCGCCCTGACCGAGACGGTGTCGCGGCGCGCGCGCTGCCTGCGGCTGCGCGCCGCCGCCGA
>RKSS01000744.1:12927-42950 GCA_009829855.1 Neofusicoccum kwambonambiense | reverse complement strand
TGGTGGGGGCGAATGGTGGGGGGAGGGTGAGCTATTAGGCGGTGGTGGGCGGTGGAGGTGGTCGTCACGGGTTGGGAGGAAGGAGCTGCGAGCTCTGAAAGTAGGATTTCGGTGGGAATGGCACAGTATTTCGACAGGCGATGCTGTGGTGGCAAGCGGACCCGCGGACTCGGTCCTGTTCGGGAAAGCAAGACATGATTGTCGTCCTGCGCGGACGTATGAAGTTCGTACGAGAGTTATGAATTCGACCCTGGCTGCTTCTTGTGTCACAGCAATGCACAAACCCTTAACCGCTCTAGCAGCCAAGCAGACGAGGCGATCTTGTTCATTGGTCCGGTTTTCGCCCGGTTTTCGTGCAGCTGGAATAGGCAAGATGGGGCTGTGGCGAAGCGTTCGGCTACTCAGAAGCGCTACTAAGGGCTATCTAGTAGTCGAGCGGGAGAAAGGCGGGGGGTGACAGGATGAACAGCCGAATAAACGAGGCCAAGTGAAGTGGCCGTCACAATAGAGCGAGGATTCAGAGGCGGTGGCACAGAGGAACGATAAGCAGCATGGGGAAGGCACGCCAAGGAAGCCACACCTTGATCTTCCTCCGCTGCCTTTGACCTCACACACCCCCATCCGCATCGACACTCCCTGGAGTACCGGGGAACAACGCAGCCAGCTGTGCTGATGCAGCCACACTGGCTGCCCGAGCCCTTTGAGAGAAGCTTTGCGCGCCGAATCGAGACCCCCGCATCCCCCGCAGTGTCGTGAGCAACTCTCTCACCTACAGCGTCCGGAAATCTGGCTGCCGAACCAGCGCAGCAAAACAACGCCGAGAGCGATCCCCGCGATCTCCACAGCCTGGCAGGGCACGCGGCAGGATTTGCGGCCCAGGCTGGTGGAATCAGCGCCGCTCCCGACGTCCCGCGGCCGCCACGAGAGCAGGGACGGCTTCTCCGCACAAGCACTCTGGCTGCTCCTCCTGCGCACAAAACCCCCGGTTCGGCCGAAGCCGCGAAGACGTCGCTTCCGAAGCCGACACACGGCGCGCGAAAAAGATGGGTAACGCCCCCTTTTTGGACGCCCGATCCCACCAACCTCCCCCCGGCCCGCTGCCGTGCAATCAGCCCTCTCCCATTATGCGGCGCCGCTTCAGGCCCGTGTGCCGAACAGCCGCCTGAGTCAGTCCCCACACCCGCCTCCTCATCACCACCTTGACGTCCGTCTTGAACTGCGTCCCAGCGCACCGCGAATGGGCCCCGCGCCGTCGACGGCTGACGTGAGGCTGGCTGGACCGGACTCTGCAGTACTGCAACGGCTTATCTGGTGCTCGCTGGCCGCGATGCCCGAAGCGGAAAGGAGGCAGACGTTCAATTGAAACGGCGCGGTGCAGATCATCCGTGGGGAGATCCAACAGACCCTGGTGACCGCAATTCTCCTTGGATGCGCCCTGGTGGATGAATGCTTCGCCCTAAACCCGACCAGTCAAACCAGGTTCCCCGCGGTGCCCTCTGCCATATTTAAGCCCCCCCTTCCCGCTGCCTGTCTTCGCATGCAAGTGCTAAGCTCCCACAGAGCTTTCTTTGCAAGCCATGACGGTCATTATCCAATCAGCTGTCCTGGGCGCTGGAGCGGCCGCTCTGCTGCTGGTATGGTAGCCGAGCTTATATCCGAGCTCTGGGAAACCCCAATTTTCACTTATGATGCTTACACATGCCACCAGGTCTCCTACGCCATCGGCACCCTCATCTACAACGTCTACTTCCACCCATTGCGCAACTTTCCCGGCCCCAAATTCGCCGCCGCCTCCAAGATCCCCTACGCCTTCAATCGCTGCCGCGGTCTCCAAGCGCGATGGACCAAGAGCCTGCACGATCAGTACGGCGAAGTGGTGCGCCTGGCGCCCGACCAGCTCTCCTTCACCTCGGTCGAGGCCTGGAGGGACATCTATGGCCACAAGGTTGCAGGGAAGGGCGGGATGCCTAAAGGTACGCCGCAATACCGCCCCACTTTCCTCGCAGGAGTCGAGTGCAATACGGGGACGGGTGAAAACTGACCATGCCAGATTTGAGGTTTTATGGGCCTGACAGCGCTGGGTTCAACGGGATCATCAGGTGAGTTGCGGGCCAGAAAAAGAAAAACAGACGAGCTCGACGGTAATAGGAGAAGCTGCCGCTTCCCCCGTACTCTCTCGCTATAGTGGGATCTTCAGTGGCGCTCCTCACCATTACCAGGGCCCCTGCAACAACGTCAACTAACACGAGCGGCCGTGCAGAACCAACGACGAAGACCACGCCCGCCACCGCCGGCTGCTGGCGCACGCCTTCTCGGACAAGGCGCTGCGCGAGCAGGAGCCGCTGATCCGCAAGTACGTCGACATGCTGATCGCAAAGCTGGGCGATGTGGCGCGCATGCCCGCGTCGTCGGGCGGCTCGATCGACATGGTGCGCATGTACAACTACACGACCTTCGACGTGATGGGCGACCTGGCATTCGGCGAGGCGCTCGGGCTGCTCGAGACGTCCGACTACACGCCGTGGGTGGCGTCCATCTTCGGGACGATCAAGACGGGCGTGCTGCTGGCGACCATCAACAACAACTTCCCCATGCTGGGCGCCGTCATCCGGCGCTGGTTCATCCCGCAGACGCTGGTCGAGAAGCGCAAGACGCACGCCCGCTACGCCGAGCAGCGCGTCGACTCGCGCCTGGCCAAGCAGACGGACCGCCCGGACATCTGGACCTTCGTGCTGCGGCACAACGACGACGGCAAGGGGCTCGGCCTGCGCGAGATGCACGCCGACGGCTCGACCATCATGCTGGCCGGCACCGAGACCACGGCCACGCTGCTCTCAGGCCTGACGTTCCACCTGCTGCAGAACCCGGGCAAGCTGGCCAAGCTGGCGGCCGAGGTGCGCCACGCGTTCGCGTCACCGGCCGACATGAACATGGTGTCGCTGGGCCAGCTGCCGTACCTGCACCAGTGCCTCGAGGAGGGCCTGCGCATGTACCCGCCCGTCCCCGTCGGCCTGCCGCGCATCGTGCCCCCCGAGGGCCGCGTTATCTGCGGCCACACCGTGCCCGGCGGCGCCAGCGTCTACCTGTCCCAGCAGGCCGCCTACCGCTCCGCCGCCAACTTCGCCGACCCGGACGCCTTCCTGCCCGAGCGCTGGGCCCAGAACCCCGAGCCCAAGTTCGCCAACGACGCGTTGGGCGTGGTGGAGCCGTTCAGCTACGGCCCGAGGAATTGCATCGGGAAGAAGTGAGTGCTCGTCCATTTATTTGCTTATGCTTTTTTTGTGTGCCCCGAGCATGTGAACGGGACTGACGTGGGTGACGATAGCCTTGCCTACCACGAGATGCGCCTCATCCTGGCCAACGTCCTCTGGCACTACGATCTCGAGCTGTGCCCGGAGAGCCAGAATTGGGAGGACCAGAAGGTGTACATCATCTGGGAGAAGGGCCCGCTGATGTGCAAGCTCAAGCCCGTTGCGCGGGATTGAGAGATGCGAAAGTGGAAGCAGGGGGGGATGGATGAGATGCAAAATGGCGTGAAAGGAAGGGGGAGTAACCAAGGGGTGAGATGGCGAGATGCAGGGGACCGGTGGAGAGCACGCGGCAAAAGGACGATCTCTGAGTGATTTGAGCAGGAACCTGGGGAAACCCGGGCTCTTCGTCGTTTGGCCCTTAGGGACCGAACAAGGGGGCGGCGCGGTTGATATCGAAGGGTGGGGTGAGAACGGCGTGGGAGTCAGGGTTGCAGGAGAGATCAACAAGCGTCGCTCGTGGTTTGTGGATACGGGACCACGGAGTTGGGTCCGTTCGGGGTGGCTTTGACCCGAGAGTGTCTCTTTCTATTCCTCGCCTAAGTGTTCTTGGCCGGGTTTCGTATTCAATGTATATATCGAATCGATCGCATATAGGGAACACGGACATTTTATCTGGAAGCGGTATAGGTTGGAGCATGGAGATAACGTTCTGCTCACGTTCGTTTCGGTCGTTCACACATCTGCTAGGTTGGCAATTCAATGAACTAATTAATCCTGTTATCGATCTTCATATGGGCACCACAGTTTCTTGCAATCCCTACATGTCTGCGTGCAATGGAGTTACGAGGCCCGGCTCGCAGAGCTGAACTATCTGGTGCAGTGGCGAGGTGCAGGAGCAGCTCATCTCGTTGAATCCGAGAGTGTTGTATAGGTCAGGACGCAAGGAAGTAGAGATGACGGTGGCTGTGGAGCATACAAGTGGGCAGATAGAAATAAGTAGCGGTGATACCAGGTAGATTAGTGGGCTAGGTTATGTTTGAATAGGACGAACATTTAAAACATTGAGGGACTTGCGCCGAGCATTGACAAGGCAGGGCAAACATATCGAGAGAGGTTCAAAACTAAATCCCCTTTTTGCATGCACAATTATCCAGGTTGACGCCAAGATGTTTGATCCCCCCATCTCCATTCAATCAATCTATCCGAGAAAGAAGCGCAACGAGTGAATAAATTAGAAAAGTAAGGCTAAACGCAGCAAGGACTCAAACACCAAAGTCACCCACCCCTACTCCACTCCTATCCCCTTCGTATCCCACCAGGATCGCGAACCTACTCCATCCCGTGATTTTTACCGAGAGCGGAAGAAAATGAAGAAGAGCAGAGATTACAACGTATATGTCTTACCAATCGTCCGTTTCCTACTTACCTAACTACTTGTTTACGTACTCCGAAGCCGAAAGGAATAAGTGATAAAAGGATGGGAGGGGTGAGTAAAGATCGAGTACTAACGGATCTTACCAACTTTCGAAAAGCTTAAAAAGAAAAAGAGAAAAGAGGAACCCCCGCCACTTGGTTTCGCTACTGTGCACCACCTATTGAGGATTACCGAAGAGAAAAAGAAACAAGGAAAGAAATGAAAGCATCGCCAGTCTTTCGCCATCCACACCATTGCTCAAAAGCCACCCGTTCGATGAAGTTCGATTACAGGGGGTATGTAACGCCATTCTTGATGCCCGTACTGGTTTACCTCTTCCGTTCTCCACCTCCATCCATATGAAGTAGGGGTCTGGGAAGGCCGTTTCCGTTCGCCGTTGAATAATCCGTTCGGTCCGTTCATTGATATTCGTCATTTCTGTCCACGTATTCCCTTTCGTTCTTGCTCATCAGCAACGACTCCATTCAACTCCGCCGCGTCCAAGCTGAGCCATCAGCCTTCTTAATTGCCAAAGAAGAGCTTCATCGCACTGAGTACCCTTCTCCTGCACACCGGACACGTGTCCACCCTACGCGCGCATCCAAGACAAGCAACGACATGTCCGCAGTCATAGAAAGCTGCATCGGCGCTCTCTTCCCAGCAGATGCGGCAAAGGCGTTCGACTTCCTGCGCGTTCTTCCAATGTGTGACTCCTTCGCCGAACTTCTTGCCAGCCTTCCAGCCGCCGAGGTACGAGTTCCCAGTGGCTGCTTCGATGAAGCTACCACGTCCTTCGGCCAGATCGGCTGCCCACTCGCCCTCGTATATATCGCCATTGGGGTGTGTGAGACGACCGTGTCCGTGACGCTGACCAAGACGGAAGGCGCCAACGTACTCCCCGCCATCAAAGTAAAGACGGCGGCCATGGCCATGAGGGCGTCCCCTGACGAGCATACCCATGAAGTGCTCAGAGCTGAAGTAGTCCATTGTGAAATGGCCAGTCAACGGGGTTGAAGTCGTGGCGAATCGCGTGGAAGTCGAGTGCTGAACATAGTCCACCGGATCAGAGAAGAGGGCACGATCCGCAAGTGCAGAGCACTGCTCAGAGGTGAGAGGCGTTTGGACAATGAGAACCGCCGTGCTGTGGATACTAGCTTGACTGAAGGTAATGCTACCCTGACGCTGGAGCTTCGTTGCGATCGTGGGACCTTCCTCCTCGTAAATGTCTATTGGTGTATCGTGTGGTTGATCGAGAGCATCAAGTACCGAGTGGTCAATGCGATCGTTTTTCTTTGCCACGACTGTCTTTTGTGCCTTCAGAGTCTGGGACTCTGGATCGAATGTTTTGAGGAAGTAGTAGATCTCGTACTGGGTGGCGGTGATAATGTGCGGCATGGGAGGAGGTATCGCGAAGTCGAATGGACTGAGATTCGAGTTCGTGATCACCACAACATTGTCGTTAATGGACTGAAGGGGTGGGGTGATTAGGTCTGCAGGTGGAGGCGGGGGCGGTGGCGGTGGCATAACCTGTACAGCTTCCATGTTGTTGGCCATGTCGGTGTCATTGCTGAGGGTCCCCAGTGGCTGCGGTGGCCGAGGCAGCGTGAAATCCAGATCACTCGTCACATCCACAGGGTGTTGCCGAGCAGCCTGAGCGGCCAGACCTTCTGTAATCACAAGGTCCATCTGTTCGTCCGTCGGATTGCCACCATCGTCCACGTCGCTCATAGGGGAGTCTCCACCGTGGTCTAACGCAGGGCCGACGTTGTTTGCATTGCCAGGAACCTCGTTGACTGACGGCTCGATGGGCTTCGGCAAGTCGGGGAGGCTCTCGAAATCAACCACATGTACCCAGATCCTGCGCTCTGGCCAGTTCTCTGCCGCAGTCCTGAGCGTCCAATTTGGCTCGCAGTCTGGATCGCCACGAGGATCCTCGATTGAGCCACTGCTGCGCATATTCGGCCTGTGGGAAGTACCGTTCGCGTGGTCAAGGAACCAGAACTTGATTTGACGAGGGTCCTTGGTGTTGAACTTCTGTGATAGAGCATCCCTGGTTTCTCTGGTTGAAGATGAGGCTGGGAGCTTGATGGTGCTTTGATAAGGAGATTTTTCCCACTTGGGATCGGAGGGATCCATGATTCCAGGACCTTCGTGCTCAAGGAATGCAGCTGATTCTATGATCTTGTAGTCCAAGGTCTCTTCTGTTGCTTCATTGAGCGCATTGCTGCGAGAAGCACGAGAGCTGGTCTTTAACCATTGGGGCACTTCCCACTTCGACTCATCCTTGCTGAACTGCTTTGGGACAACATCCTGGCGGACATACATGAGGATATATGCCACCCCAGATTTCTCCGATCCGCCCCCTTCGTGCTCCTCGATTGCTTGCCTCTTCGTCAGACAGACTACGCGATTCTCTTCCTTGCCATCGTAGTACGCGTACCACTTGCTTCCCGGACCTCGAGGCCGAACGACAGAGTAGTAGGAACCAGACTGAAGGCTGTCCTTGTGCACAATGAATCCGTAGAGAATGTAGGATGTTCGGTTTATGGTGACCTTCTCCAAGATCTTGACCTTGTCTGCCAGCTTCCTCATTGAGCGGCTTTCGCGGTTGAATTCTTGTCTTTCAAGCTCGATGTGAAGGATCTTCGGTAGCGGCGAGCTCGCTTGGACCAGATTTATGGATTTGTCAATTGCGGTCTGGATGTCCGCGCAGTCCTTGACTGGCGCGCGGTAGGTGGGGACGTTCATCATGCGATCTCTCTCCGGTCCGAAGAGGTCCTTCAGCCTGTCCTTGCTGGATGTATCCGCCAATTCAAATTCCATTTTTGATCTCAAGATCTCCCAAATCTCGATGACATCCAACTTGCTCAAGCACGAATCGGTGCCATACCATTCGAGCGCATCTGCAATGTCGTCCAGGTCCACTGGTCCACAACCAGGTTGCACATCGGTTCGCAGCCTATAGAGCGTCTTCTGGAGCGCAGCGAGAAGCGGCTTCGGTTTTGTCCTGGCTTCATTGACTGGATCAGGCAGGCTAAGCTCGTAAAGGAATTGCCGAAACGGCTTGAGGAGCATCCATGACGAAATTGCTGCAATCAAGCTTCCACCGTGCGAATCGTACTCTGAATCCGCAAGGCCCTGTAGGCCGGTCATTGCAAAGCTGTCCCACCTATTCTCTCGGCTATGATGCTCCCACAAGCACTCGGTTGGGTCGTTGACAGTCCGAATATGGGCGCTGAAGGCTAGAGTGTCGTTGCGTAGCAAAGCCTGGCGTTGGCCTCGCTGCCGATAGTGGATCTCAAAGTGTGGGCCAGCAAAGCGCGTCCATCCCCAGTCTGGCGAGTCGGGACAGAACCTATGCGAACATTGCCGGTAATAATTCGTTCGCGGTTCTGCTGGGTTATACAGGACAACGGAGACTTGTGCGGCAACACTCGGGCGCTTAGGCACTGGCTCCTCGGTGAGAAGAGGAAGCGGGCCCTGCTGGTATTCTCGAGGTGCAGGTGCTGGGGAGGACCGCTGAGGTTTGCCGCTGGGAAGAGCCTGCTCCGTGTCCTCCACTGCTGTTTCCTCAGACTTTTGCGCGCTTGCCTGGCCATCTTTCTTCGCCACAGTCAGACATTCGACGTAGATGCTAAGGAAGTCCGAGTCGTTTCCGCGCGGGTAGAACTTGATCTGCCAATCATAGCCGCCTACATTCACGACCGGAGATTTCATTACGAGCTCCTTGTTCGGATTCTCCTTCGTGCCGTTGTAGTTCGGGATGGTCCAATCTAGTCTGCCAGTTGAACCAGGTGTGTACTCGGGGTCATCGAGATCATGGAAGGTCTTCTTTTGCCAGTATTCATCTAAAAAGCTCTGGGTTAGGATTATAGGTGTCCGTGGAGAAACGTGTTCGAGGTGAACTTACAATCAAGCGCGCTGTGCTCTCCCATCGCTTCAATCTCCCTCAGCTCCTGCTCCTCAGGCACTGACATATCCTCTTTGAGCTCCCTCCAAGGTGGTAGGGCATCTTCGTCGTCCGACTCCTCTTGTTCAACTATGGCATCCTCCCCACGGGGAGAGCCGGGGGTGGACTGTGGGGGCGGAACAGAAGGTGGTGGGGGCTCCGGAGGCTGATCTTCAAGGTCCCCGCTGGAGTCTATGGAGCTGCCGTGGGAGTCTATGCGGCTGAGATCCTCGCCAGGTGCAGCAACTGGGGCGCCGTTTGCGGGCGGCGGCGGCGGCGGAGGTACAGGTTGATTGCCAAGATTGCCAAAAGACAAGGACGGGCCGTTCGAAAATCCAAATGTTATGCTGCCAGGTGGGTCTGGGGACGTGTCCATGGCATCTTGCTCTTCATGTAATGTCACGACAGGCGCGTCGCGGGCGCGGGCCAGCTCTGGGGCTGCTCCGTTTGCGGCTGGTTGCGAGGCAGATACCTCCGCCGAGCCGTCTGTGTCGTCCATGTCTGAATCCTCGCTGTCACTCTGGGCGGGCTGCGGTGCCGACGGCAGTGGGTTGTGGTGGCTCATGTCGGCGTCGTCAGGGAGCAGCGGCGGATGCGCACGCGGGCTGCGCGGGCTGCGCGGGCTCTGCGGCGTGCTCGGCGCGAACGAGGAGAAGGCAGGCGGCGTGGGCGAGCGTGGGCCGAAGAGCAAAGGCGGAGGATCGACGTTGGCGGAGCTTGTGGTAACGCTCATGGCGGTCGAGTCAGGAAGGGTGAGCAGAGACGGGGACGGTGATGTAATGGGCACACATGCGCTCCTGAGTCAGCGGCGGACGGAGGTGCAGGCGAGGTGAAAGAGCTCAGTCGCGAGGGCGGGCGGCGGCGTGGTGTAAGGCGGCGGAGGTTAGTTGGAGTGCGAGGCTGCAGCTGGGGCTATTGGCGCGCGGTGGGTTGAGCTGTCCTGCAAGTCTAGGAAGCTCCACGTAAGAGGCCGCAGCCGCAGAGCGTGAAGCTGCCGCGCCAAAGAATGCTTAAATACGGCGGCACGCAGCAGCAGGCATCCGCGCTCGCTGTCTGCACGAGTCGCAGGCAGAGCTGGGGATCACAGGCCTGGCGCGCCGATTGCTGCTTGTCCAGCCTCACTCTCCCAGGAGCTTTGGCCGCCCAGCTCTCGGTCGCAGCCCGCTGCTAGGACAACATTGGTTAACCCTCTCACCAGCTCCGCCCGCCACTGGCCCACGTCTGCTTGCCTGATCTGAGCGCCCGCACATCCCGGCCGCCCGCTGCCCGTAAGGCCTGGCAGCAGCATCGCTTGAAACACCTCCGCCTGCACTGCCAGCAGCTAGCAGCGTCCAGCAAGCCCGGAGCCGCTGGCAGCCACGCTGCGCCCGCCTGCCCATCGCGCCGTTGCGGGGTCGCGTCAGCCGCATTCACCAACTGAGTCACCGCACCGGCGACGCTGTTGCTGGTGCCTGGTTCCTCCAGGCGGTCGCCGGCACGGAGGCTCAACACATCCATGTCATGACGCGTTCCAGGAGGCTGTCTCAGCCCGCACCCTCATCATGACCCAGTGTCATCTCGTTTCATGGGCGCCCTGTTGGACCCTCCTACACAGCAAGAGTTCCCCACGCTTATCGGAGATGTCGGAACATTATCTGGTCTAATGATATCACTGTACAACGCGCCAGCCCTCTGCACTTTTATTGGCGACACCGGGAACGCCTCATTTTTCCGTGGCCACTCGCTTCTCTACTTTCTCGCCTTCGCGAACGTGGCCGCCACGATCAACGGAAACACGACCGTAGCCTCGGCATACACCTTGACGCTGTCGCCGTCCATCTTGATCTTGCCCCAGCTTACCGCCTCGTCCGGCCGTGCACCCGCATCGCTGCCGTCGAACTCTTGCGCCGTGTTGATGTACACTGCGCTCTCGGCTCCGTTGCGCATTAGGTTTGCATTCGCGATGTGGTGCTTCACAATGCCGCCACCTAGGATGATCATGCCCGTGCGCTTCGCCCTGACGGCAATGGTGTTGATCTTACGGATGTCCTCGACAATATCGACGCGCAGCTGCTGCGGGCTCGACTTGAACGTGTGGAAATACAGCATGTCGCCAAGCGAGCCGTCCGTCAGCGCCGGACAGAACACGGGGATGTTGTTCTTCCACGCCCAGTAGTATACGGAGCGTTCGTCGTTGATCTCCTTGCCAAGGCGATGGATGATCTTGCTGGGCGTCCAGTTGATGGGCTCCTCGTCGTTGCGGCTGGCCTCCTGCTCCGCGAGCATAGCGTCCAGGATCGGCACGAGCCAGTCTTCGAAGGCGCAATAGTTGCTGTTCGGCACAACCAGGTTTCCGATACGATTCATACCCTTAGCGCGTAGTGAGGCGCCTGAGGTGTGGAAAGAGCCAAGAAAGGTGGGTGCAAGACACTTGATGAAGTCCTCCTCGACGCCACCGGCCGTCGTCACGATGGCTGACACATGCTTGTGCTGCACGAGGTAGCGCAGGGTTTCGCGCAGGCCAGACGAAATGAGGTTGGAAGTGTAGCCGAGGAAGATGGTGGTACCCTCTCCCGTTTCGGCGTCTCTCCAGGCTCGCTATGACACGGTCAGAATGGGGGAAGCGTAGCGACAAGGGCAATTTAGCGCACCATGCCCTCGATAACCTTGACAGCCTGGCCAACCGAGGTTGCCTGGAAGCCCATGTTCTCCATGCCGGCGACCAGCTCCTCCACGGTAATGTTCTTGCCCGCATAGTCATTGAACTCGACGCCCTTGACTTCTTGCGCGCCCTCGGGCACCGGGTCAGAGGGCTTCAGCACGGCGTTTGTCGCGCCCTGCGGCGCCTGGCCGGTGGCAGCGTTCCGTGGCGC
Source organism: Neofusicoccum kwambonambiense (assembly GCA_009829855.1). Taxonomy (NCBI): domain Eukaryota; kingdom Fungi; phylum Ascomycota; class Dothideomycetes; order Botryosphaeriales; family Botryosphaeriaceae; genus Neofusicoccum; species Neofusicoccum kwambonambiense. Next base: position 31,484 of record RKSS01000744.1, on the reverse strand, counting down.
CGTTGTGGCGCTGCCGTTCTGCGTGTTCATTTTCTTTGTTGAATTGTGTGGGGTGAGGTCGCGGCGAGTGAAAATCGTTAAGACCCTTCGCGGGGATGATTCGGCATGGCCCGGCCGCGATCACGATCGCGTCGTGTCAGACGGGCCGCCGTGGAGCTGCCTGGCCGCCGCCCTGCCAGCAGACGCCGACGCCGTTGCGCGTCTCTCACACCATGCCCAGCCCGCCGTTGCAGGCAGCGCACACGTGACGGCAAGGAAGGCTCTGTTCTGCCGGCCGCCAAGGACACGAGGTCGGTCCGCATGAAGGCGCGGACGGCACGCCAGCGACGGTGCGTATGGAGTTGCAGCTTGTGCTGATGACTGATTCAGCGCAGCACGCATGAGGCCTGCTGCCTTCCTGGGGATACGAAGCTGCTCTGTGTAGGGAGGAGATGAGGCGTTCGTCCCCAAAGGTGAGATCGACACAGCGCTGTCCGGACGAATGCTTCATCATCTCTCCGCAGCACGGGCGCAACGGATTCCGCAGCACGTGGCCGCAACCCGATCGCTCGCTGCGGAGGATCCTTCCGGCCAGCAGCACACGCATCTGGCATCAATGCGCTCGGCCTGCGGCAGGCGTCGCTGCCTTCTGCTCGTCGGCTGCGTGCTGCAGCACCTGGCGGCTGGGTGGATTTCCGCAGTTAAAACGACGTCACGGCTGTGATTGGCCCAGGCTCGGTGGAACGTTAGCGCATGGCTGATCGCCCAGCGCGCCCCTTGTTTTGGGCACTTCACGGGCTGAGAGAAGCAGGGATTCGGCGCCTGGCCCGCCGCACGCATCTGGCGCGAAAACCTTGAGGTTCATCCGACCCCTGACGGGCTGCCGGCTGAGGCGACATGCACGCACGCGGGCGACGCCCTGCCGGCGGCTGGCGGCGTCGGGCGCGGTGCTGCTCGCGCTCGCCAGCGCTGCGGCTCGCAGGCCGTCGCGCTGACAGGCGCCGCATCTGCCTCGAGAAGGCTGCGGGAGTGCAGGCTGGGGTGACACGCCCTCGATCAATGTTTCAGCGGCGCAGCGGAGGGCTTGGGCTGCGCGTAGCATGGGCTAGCTCCAGCCGATTCCTTGTCTCGGGGCTCCCACGCATCATCTTGAAAACTCCAGCCAATGAGCGTCGCGCATGCGGAATGGGGAGTGCAGTGCTTCTGCAAGTGCTCTTCCAGGGCGGTGGAGCGGCCCTAACCCGCAGTCGATTGTGTCCCGGTCCGTTCTTCTCGTCTCACATCTCCTCTCATCTCTTGACAACACCCGCAACAACACCAGCCCAGCCCGCGCTCCCTCTCGCGCGCCCACCCTCACCCCGCCTGCCATCGTGATGCGCCAGGCGCAGTGAGTGCTCTCCGCCCGTCTCATCAGCACCGCTCCGCAAGCCGCAGCAGCCTGCGGAGCCGAGAACCGCCACGTCAAGGCCTAGCCAGGGTGCACCGCGACTGCACAGGCGCTCCAACGCCTGCAGGCCCGCAAGAAAGCCAGCCCGAGGCCGCCAGCAGCAGCGTGCGCCGCGCCTGTCCTGTCCCGTGCCGCTGCAGTGCCGCGGTGCGCGCAAGCAGACGTCCTTCGGCGTGTGGAGCCTGGCCTGTCAGGGCGTTGTCACCCGTCAGGCACTTGTCTCTGGTCTCGCCTTCCCTGGGCGATCGGTAAAGACGCTCGGACGCCGCCAAGCCTACCCGTCGACTAGTCTATTTTTGAAACAGCCTTTCGGCGGCATCATCCACCCAGACCTTCAACACCCCGTCAACCACATCTCACCCTGGGTACGTATCCACCGCCGTCGCTGTCCCTGTCACTTCGTGTTGCTGCGCCTGCCATGTCTGCCTGCCCCGCCGCGCCCGCCGGCCCCTGGGACCCGTCGCGAACGGGCCCCGCCGCTGCGGTACCGGTACCTCAAAGTCTGGGCAAGGATCACAAATCGATTCTACACGGGTCGGCGCAGCTATCCATCTGGTTCCATGTTGAGAAAAAGGGGCCATCTGCCTAAAGGCCACCATACGGATAGAGCGCACCCTCGCTCACCCATTTCCTCAACTGTCCCAACCGCGCCTCTTGTGTAGTCCTGATCTACTCATCCTTCTCACACGAATGCTCTCTTCTGTCTCCCCATGTCTCCCATCTTTCATAGCCCCACCGTCTTCCCACACTAGATTTTCACCGAACATGTTGCTAACGTGGTCTCCGGTCTATGTAGGTGCTCTGCGCCCGAACACTCATGCTGGCTGGAGCTTAACAGGAAGACTCGTACTTCAGATCGCCAGCAGGAGGGAAGAAGGGTAGGATGTCATCTAGATATCCTTCTAACGACTCTCGCTATACATCGCGTGATCGGACGCCCCCACGTTACACTGATCGACGCGCCTCGACAACTCACGGCTCCAGCTTTGTCCCTAGGAACGACGAGCCTAGTAGTGGGAGACCTTATCCGGATTCCATCAGCAGCTCAGCATCAAGAGACGTTCCGCGTGGGCCCAAAGCTCTCTCTGACTCAACTCGCGGGCCGCCTCCAGGAGGAGGTGCCTCGGTGCCCGCAGGACCACGAGGTCGAGGTTTTGCAGGCAGATCCGAGTATCGAGAGTTACGAGATGCGCCACCCCTCAGCGATGGAAGAGGAGGATCTTCGTGGCGTGGTGGCGACAGGGATCGGCACTTTGATCGGCGGGACAGACCGCTCTCGCCGCGCGCACGTTCTCCAGGAAGGGATTCTCGAGACTCGCGTGATTCGCGAGACTTCGGACCTCGCGAGCTAGACATTGATCGTGCTCGAAGGAGCGCGAGAGATGGCCCTCCTTCAGCGGGATCCAACTATTCGGATCCGCCGTCAAGCGGATTTGGTTTTTACGGACGCGGAGGGTTCAGCGGTCGTGGTAGGGGAAGGGGTGACTGGGACAACCGCGGACGTGGGCGTGGATCTTTCGCGGACGACCGGAACTCTTTCCGACCTAGGAGCAGATCTCCGCGTCCAAGATGGGAGAAGGATTCCTCTCGTGAAGACCGGCTAAGCGACCGAAGGGACGACCGCAGGTTCGACCGTCGCGACGATGACCGGCCATTTTACAGGGATGAACGCGAAGTCGACCGATACAAACGCGACCCTGTGTCCTCGAGGGATACCGATATTCGGCGGGCGAGTGTAGCTCACGATGGGAGATACTCTAGCGCTGCCGGGTCAGCATCTCATCAGAGCCCCCGTCATCCCTCGATATCCGGGCATAGCAGCGTTGACCGCGCAAGCACTGTAGACCTCCCGAGAGAGCTGCTTCCTGGACGCCGTGCCTCGGTCGCACAGGAACCTGTTCCAGCGAAGGACAAACCCGATTACATTGCCGCACGTGCGGAAGCTTCCAGGGATCGTTACGGACCACGAGCATCTTCTCCGCCCCCACAAGCCCCGCAGGTACCCGCCTTCGGCTCTGTCTCATCTTTTCAAAAACCGGCTACCACTTTTACGACGCCAACATCGAATGTCTGGAGACCTCCCCAGCCTGCGCAGCCGGTTACTGTCGCGTCTGGTCTGCCTTCAGGACCTAAAGCACCACCCAGTGCACCCAAGGCTTTGTCAGCAGTCCCTCCCACCGCGCCGACTGGTCCGAAAGCTACTCGCGTTGCGGAGAAGCCTGTTGTTGAGAAACTCCCTCTTGAGGCGCAACAGCCGGTTAGCTCTGCAGCAGAGCAGCCCAAGCCAAAGCCCGAGAACGGGCTTGTCGCGTCAAGTCAAGGACCATCTGTGCCTACTGGGCCATCTGCTGAATCGCAGGACTCGGTGTCTCGCTCCCGTCCTCCATCGCCACCCATTGCACCACCGACTGGTCCCGCAGCTCTTCAATCGCGTCCACCAGGGGTGGTTGTGCCTCCTACTGGGCCTCGCGGTCTTGTTTCTCCCCAGCAACCCCATAGCCGTCTCGTCCCTCCTCCGCCCATTCCACCCCGCGATGGACCTCCAGTTCCGAACATTCCTCTCGGGCCGCGAGCATCGGCTCCTTTCAGCACCTCGCCTAGAGGGCCCAATGCCGGGCTCGGCTCCGGTCCAGCTATCCCTACAGGCCCCAAGGCAGACAGAGGTCCACCTGTAGCCCCGAGGGCAGCTCTTTTTCCCCAGCCCGACCGGCAGGCGATGAATGCGCCGAGGCCGCCAATGATGGGAATCCCAGGCAGGAATCTACAGTGGATTCGGCCTGATGCACCAAGATATCCACGTGGACCTGGCCCCGTTGTTCCAGCCAAGCGCGATGTTGACGGTGACGAAAAGGAAAGATACACACCAAACAGGCCCCGGTCCCCAGCATTTGCGGTAGGATCTCCCGTCAGTGGACCCGCCACACCAACACCGTCAGCGCATGATACGATCGCAATGAGGCGAAAATCTGCCGGAGAGATTAGGTCTCGTGAGGACGCTCAAGAGCTCTTCAGTACAAGAAGGAATTCCGCATTCGCAGTTTCTGAGTCGAACATCAAGACAGAACGGCCTTCGATCACAAGTCAACTTGCGGATCCGCAAGCTCGAGAATCACAGTCCGACGATGCTAGTGAGGATGAGGATGAAATGGACCTGGACGATGAGGAGTTCTTCGGCCAAAGTAAGACCATCTACGAGCGCGAGAAGGCCCGTCTCGAGTCGCGTCTGAAGAATTTGGAGGACATAAGTCTGCGTTGCAGCATGCCCTTCAAAGTTTTGAGGCGTTTGTCTCGCATCAGTGAGGCTGATCTTCCACGACCGGAGCCTGCTGCAGAGCTCGAGACAGCGGCCGCTATCGAGAAGTTCAAAGAAGCAAACGAACCGGAGAAGATGGACCAAGATGTGAAGTCCCCGATTTTAACATCAGCCAGACCCGTGGTTTCGCCCGTCAAAGAGAAAGAGGAGAAGACTTCTCCCGTAACAGTGGAAACTGAGTCTAGGATTGAACCGCCTAAGCTCCCGACCCCGAAGGCTGAAGAATCGGAGGATGTAGAAATGGGCGAAGCAGATGGTATCGAAGAAGAAGATGCCGGGGTCGAGGATGCTTCCAGTGAGGATGACTCTATCACAGAAGCAGACTTGCACTCACTGCCCTACCTCAACCGCGGTCCGCCCACTCCTCTCTCGGATCCTGACCAGGAGAACACTGGTCTGAAAAACAACATCATGGCAGCAATCAAGGACAAGCTTTTCAGCACCCATCGGGCCGAGAAAAGGTTTCAAGACACTGCATTGCATGACTTCAAAATGCAATATAAGCATTGGGGTCTCGAAATCGCTCACCGGGAGAAAGACGCTGCTATACGCGAGGAGAAGGAGAAGACTGAAGAGCAGGAAGCTGCAGTATCTCCGGGCGAGACTACCACTGGGCTTGGGCCGACTCACAGGCAACGTCATGTTACAGACTACGACCTTGAAAACATTTTGGCTGAATCTAGGAGGATGGAAGAGGAGAGGCTAGAGAAGCAAAGACGAGAAGAAGAGGCGAGCAAGAGCCCATTCTCCAATGGGCAGGCGCCGATCCCTGACATGCTTCCGGAGGAGGAATTGGAGAGACGGAAATTTGTTAATACCAACCGTCTCCGCGAACCCGGCAAGGGCATTCTAACTTTCAGTTACGAGCCTCCTGAGGATGACTTTACACCAGACGAGCACAAGCTTTTGGTCACCGCTTATCTCCAGACCCCCAAGGACTGGGGCGAGATCGCTAGGGCGCTTCCTGGCCGCAACTTCAGAGAGTGCATCAACCACTACTACGCCACGAAGTGGAATGGTGAATATAAGCCTCCGACAGGCCGACGCAAAGCCAAGCGTAGGGCTGGCATACCAAAAGGGAGAAAGACCGCAATTCCTTTCGCCAGCACCGACCAGGTCGAGGGCGAAGATGGCGCTGTTGCTACAACAACGGAGCGTGGCCGTCCTCGGCGCGCAGCCGCACCCACCTTTGGCGACAGAGAAGCACAAGACGAGCACGCTACCCCAGCCCCGACTCCTGGGCGGCAAAGGGGTGCTTCTACTAGAGGAGAGACAGTCGAGCCGACCACTGAGAAGCCGAACAAGCGTCAGCGCGTCGCAAAAGAAAAGGGTACGAGGAAGGGCCGCGCCGCCCAGCAGCTCGCGCCTGCTCCTTCTGCATCTCCTCAGAAAACGGACAAAGATTTTTACCAAGGCGACGGTGTTGTGCCACGGAACGAAGAGGAGGCTGCGCTACTTGCGCGGTTGCCCTCAGTCCAACCCGAGCTAGCCGGTCAATATGCCGAGAATCCATTCCAGATCCCTGCGCCCGCGACGGTGGCCGAAAGGCCCAAGGGTCGCGGTGCGAACTCTCGTGCCGGTGGCATGTCCAGCTATTGGTCTGTGAATGAGTCGACTGACTTCCGAAACTACCTGGGGTACTTCGGCACAGATTTCGCTGCAATTGCACGGCAGATGGGAACCAAGACGCCGGCGATGGTCAAGAATGAGTACGTCCGTAAGACAGACACAGGAAATCACCCTGAGCTTGTTGAGATTGCCCAAGCAGCGGATGAAAGGCGGAAGCGTGGAGAAGACCTTGGCCCGGTGCCGCCGCCAACAGCCTCCACCAAGCGTCGCTACGACACTACTCAGCCGGCGATTCCTCGGACTTTAGCACCTACTCCAGCTGAGATCGTGGAGATCAAGCAGTCTCCTCCAGCAGCTGACTTGCCTGCCAGGACTGCCTCTCCTCATGTCCAAGCAGGATCTCGTTTCGCGCCACTCGCTCAAGCCAGTCCTGCGATGTCCGCTTCTACGCCTCCTACTTCAGCCATTGCATCTACAAGCGCGCCAGCGCCGAGTCATCATCCCTCTGCCTATGGAAAGCCACAGCAGCATGAGATGCCAGGCCCTCGTCGTGGCTTCTTTTCTCAGCGCGAGACCTCGAGAGCACCGCTTGGCCAACCAGAAGCGCGGCAGCCACCTCCAGAAGCACCCAGGGACGTTCACGCAGAGCACCACCATCACAGGCGCCAGTTCAGTCAAGGAATGCCCGGGCCACAGCAGATGCAGGATCCGCGGTTCGTGCGCGATCAACGCGAGCGAGATGTTCAACCTATACAACAAGCCGACATGTTTGGCTCATCAGCAGCCGCTCATCATGCCTTGTACAGGACGAGCGTGCCGCCGCAACTTGCACCTCAAAGGGGTTCAGAGCCGCCGACACCAAGCTCCGCCGAGCCCAGGCCCGGACAGGTCCAGCAGGCTGCTTTCTCCCGCGCGGCACCGCAGCTTCGCCATCTTGTTGAGACTCCCAGCCAGCTGCCGGTCGCTCAACCACCTCGGGTCTCATCCAGACCGGTGTCTCCAAAGAGGGAAGAGAGCCAGCAGCCCTATGCTCCACCTCCACATCCTTCTGTTCAAGCTACACCTCGAGCAACGCCCGTAGAACCTAGGAAAACGTCCAACTTGGCCGATCTTCTCAATCCTGCTCCTTCTGAACCAGCAAGACTGAAAGAACAGAAGCCGTCAACCGATGACCGGGCAAGTATGCTGCCTCATGAACGGCCATTCTCGGCACAGGGAAGGCCTATCCACCAGACCACCGCTCCCCCGCCACAGCCAGTTACGATGTCAAGCTCCTCTCCTGCATACCCCCGTAGAGAACTCTATAACGAATCACCGGGGCCCAATAGCCCTTATCTCAGGCAAGCCTACATTCAATCACAGCAACAGCAACAGCAGCAGCAACAGCAGCAGCAACAGCAGATGCAAGCTCCGCCACAACGCCGGCCGATGGAAGCCCCCACACGCGAACAGTCTCAGCCGCCTCCATCTCGGGAATCTTGGTCAAGGCCCGCTTACTCGCATGCTCCGCCTCCGGTATCCCAGACAAGCTCGCCGCATCCGTCTGCACCGCAGCAGTCGCAGGTACCACTGTCTATGGACGGTCGCCAGCAGTTCGCTGGAAATCATCGGGCTGCCCTCAGCCAATTGAACACGCAAGCGCAACCTCGTAATGTGCACTCTCCTACTCCCTCGCACACGCCCCACCACTCGCGCACGCCTTCGTACACGCATGCGCAGCCTTCACGTCAACAGGCCCCAACGCCTCTCCAGCCTCTTCCAGCTGCTCCTAGTCCAGCTCGGGGTGAAGCGCCAGGTCCTGTGCTTGCTGCCAATCCCTACGCACAAATGACGCCACCTCAGTCAATCCAGCAGTTGGTGCCTCAGGCGCAGGTGCAGCAGCAAGTACAGCGCAACGAGCAGGCTGCCATTCAAAACCGCACTCTATCCTACACTCAGCCGCAAAACCAAGCATACGAAAATATGATTGAGCGAGAGCGCGCTATACGGCTTGCAGAGCAGCGTGATCGCGAAGACCAGATGCTACGGGAGCGTGAACGCGAGGCCCAAGCTCAAGCTCATGCTCAAGCCGCACACCACCACAGCCGAAGCACTTCGTATGCGCAGCAGCACTTTATGCGCCAGCCAACTCCAAGCCAGGCTGACCATGCTGCGTCTCGTTTCTCTTCGGCTGGTCCGGCCGTGCCTCCTCCGCCACCGTCGCGCAACACGCACACTCCAACTGGACACATGGGCTACCCGCCTCCGCCTGTCCCGCCGCCAACGCACCACGGTCTCCCTACAGCTCAAGAGCACACGCATAGCCACAGCTTTGCCGGACAAGCCCCTTCTGCTTCTCAACGTGGTCTTGAAGCCATCATGCGCCGTCAGCAAGAAGCAGCCGCCGTGCAGCATCAGCAAGCGCAAGCTCAGGCTCACGCCCACGCACAAGCGCATCGTGAGCACCGCTACCGCGAGGAAGTGGCGGCGGCGCAGCGCGAGGAGCAGATGCGCCGGCAAGAAGAGTACGCGCACAGGGAACGCATCGACCGTGACCGCGCGGACAGGTTGGACTACATGGAGAGGGACCGTGATAGGCAGAGAAGAGAGCGCGAGGAGTTGGGTTGGCAGCAGGGGAGGAACATCTTCGGTGGGGCAAGAGATGGCAGGGGTGGGCTTTTTGGGCCGAATAGATGAGGGAAAGGAAAGACGAGGGTAACAGCTGATCTGTTGAAGGAAGGATGAAACAGGCATAGGCACATGGCTGCCGAATTTTTTTTTTTTCCTGTTTGGGAGGGGATTATTCCCTCGGCCATCTTCAAGGATGACGACGGAGATCAAGACAAGTCAGGCATGGGACTGGAGGAAGGCAAGAAGAGAACTCAGAGGGAGGGAAACCAACACGAGCCAGGATTATTTCTTTTTGTACGTGTGTGTTGTCCCGAAGACATGACCAGATACCAGATACTTCTCTCTCCACAGGTGGGTCGGCATTGGTTGTTTTTTGTTTTTGCGTGGTTTTGATGTATTTTGGGTTTCGAGTGTTGCAAAGCTTGGCTGGGGAAATGTGCCTCTCCACCTGTTCGTCGGGTGTGGTGTGTCTTATTTTTCTCAACGACACTTCGAGAGAGATGAAACCTTGTACATACCTGTATCTTTGCGCCATTGGTACATTATATTGTCTTTAATTAGTTCATGAGACTGGCGCGCCGCGACTTGTTACTTGATCGATTGGTTGATTGATTGTCGTCTTTGGCTTACACGTTGCGTCGTTCGTTCCGAGCGCTTTTCAATCCTTTTCTTTTCTTTTTTCTTTTCTTCCTTTAGTTGTGACCTTCGAAAGCTTGGGAACAGTCTATCATATAGTTTCCGTTGTCTTTTCTTCTCCGGGCGGGCGAGCGGGTGAGGGAGGATCACAGGAGTTGTGTTTGTAGAAGTGTTGCAGAGGAGCAGAATGCAAACTGGAGGCGCACAAAAATAGCAAAAAGCTTTTGACATCTACGATGATGAACGGAACTGCACATGAAACTTGGAAGACTCTACAAGCAGCATCTCGATGGCTACTTTCGAGGCCTCGAAATTGTGAGACCGATGCAGGGGAAAAGATTGTTGAGAGCGCTCGGGGCAGGCAGACCTTATGTGATGATGGGGAAACACCCGCCCGCCGCAGCAGGCGCCCGGTTGCCTGCCTGCATGAACCGTGAGCAGCGCAGAACGCCTTTCTTAACCCCTCTGTTTCTATCTTCAGTTGGTTTTCTAATAACGCTTGTCAAAATGCAGTATAGCTGAAGTCAGAACTTCGATGATCTCTTCGTGAAATCATGATCAATAGTCTCCCATTGGATAGTAGCAGAGACTGCGCCCTGCGGCGAGGCGCATAAGCGTGAGCGCCATGAGCGAACCGTTCAAGCAGGACACACACGGGCAAAACACAAAGACTGCAGCACAAGGCCAATTGGCACGTTTAGTTTCACTCCGTTGCCTGAACTCTGCTAAGACTTCGTGCCATTGAGCAAGCTTGACGACTCAGCATCAGCCCTGGCCGACAGACAAAGTCAGCAACCTCTAGCGTATGTGGAGCAACAAGTCGAGTCAAACATATTGCGTCGGCAGCGGCCCGAGATGGAAGAGGCCCATACTGCCGAAGCGGATGATGGCGTCTGCAAGAGAAACATGATGGTGTTATGCTTGGTAACGAGAAGCCGGGGGCTTTCTGTCGGACGGGATAAGAGTCACCGAAGGGAACGAAAGCCAGTCGGGTCGGTGATGGGAATGAGGGCAACACGCGACCAGCGCGCCTTGCAAGAGATATGATTATGGATTGAAAGCAGATATTGTCTGGATCAAGTGGCTACCAAGCGGTCGACGAAGAAGCATTTATCCTCAGACCTCAGTCAACACTCTTGGGCCATGATGGTCGACTGTTTCCGAAACCTGATGACGCCGGAAGCCCCTGGATTCCTGCCTCTCTCGTCATTGTGGACATATGGGAAGAAGCACACAAACCCTCTCAGACAGGAAGAGCCTGGCATATGGATGCTTCGAAAGCGATAATCTCGGCACTAGGATAATCGGCGAGGCAATTTCTGGTCCCACGTCTGCCGAGTGGACGGAGATGTGTCTGAGGAGGATTGAAACCAAGACCTACGCCTTGTCTCCGATTTTCTGGATAAGCCTATGTATTTGAGCTTGGGCGGTCATTGTAGCGGGCGGCTAGGCGGAAGGGACGCCGAGAAAGGTCAGCTTTGGTTGGCAGGACGTGCGGAATGGCATCAGTCGTTTAACGATCAGGCGCTAATGTCCATCTAGTCTGGAGCTTTGCAAGTCAGTGACAAAAAAATCGGAAGATTTCTACTAATATAAGTGAGGGTAGGGCAGATTTCGAGAGGGATGCAGGCATCACAACAGAAGATGAGATCTAGAAGCACCTCGAGGCTCGAATATCGGCAGAGCGCGTGAAGCCGACCGCGGCGCACGCAGAGCTTACTTGCATGATGCCACGTTGAATATGGCTGCCTGGTTGCGCCGTGAGGCTGTGTGACCAGTCGATCACAGAAGAAGAAGCAACCCGGAGCCGGGTACAACTAAGTCTTCCGTAGGACACTGACAGAGAGGTCTCAGTGTATGGAGTTTTCTCTCAGGGGTATGCATCGGCGGCGCCTTCGACTTCGCCACTTGCTATTAGTCGCATCCCCACCTGTGGAAGAGACTTTCCAAATTTTAAGAAATGGTCAGAACAGAATACAACCATGGGATCATCTTTACTTCATTGAGTACCGCATTAGCTGAGAGCTTTTGTGCCGCAGCAGAAGTCCTCTCTGCACCGAAATCAAACACTCAGCAGCACGCGCCTACTACTTATCTGAATCTTACCCATGCATGCATGTTGATTGGCAAGATAGCACACGCAGCACGAGCTGCAGAATATTTGTGTAATGAAAGGCTATGGGTGGAACCATGGCACATACACTTTAATCTATAAACGATGGCTGTCTTGTTGAGAAAATCAATGGGGCTTTTGCTGCTTCGAAGGTGATCTCTCGTCCGAATACCCTTCTATACGCTTCCCCAATACCTGTAATGGCTGCTCAGGTTCGATGCAGACGTTTAGATCGGAATGAACGTCTGCTGCATACTCCATCAACCCCCAACAATGTATCTCGTTTACCCAAGCTGAAAACGTTCGAATCTCGCTGTCGATATCCAGAGCACCTTCGATCAAAAGCTTCATTGTGCAACCGTTCCAGGTTCCGTCGGGAAGGATGTCTGCCTCAATCACCCAAAACCCGTACTCCACTCCCATCATGTGCAATCCGAAGTGCTTCAGCACCATGTCTTTGGCCGTCCATTTGCTGCCAAGTTTCTCGATTCTCTTTCCTCGAAGTCTGTACCGATTGAAGAGCACCATTGCCGCAGCCGAGACAATTTGGTGCCTGGCCTTTCTTGTATCCGTATCGTCGGGCTTGTGCTCAATGGTGAAGTAGGGGCACAGGACTCGACGTTGGGCAATGTGGACGTATCGCTTGATTCTCTGCTGGTGCTCCGGTGGAAATGACTGCAACGACAACCAGTACATGCATTCTGGGATTATGTCGAAGCTGCATTCGGAAGAGATGGTATGCTTAGAATCTTGAAGAATTGGAGGTGGCATCCAAGCCCGGCCGAGATCCGGTTTGATTTTCAGCTTGATCATCCGTTCCGGTACCGTGATTTGTCTTTTAGGCAGACAGCCGGGTCGACGTCTTTCTGCCAGCAGGAGCAGTTCGTACGCTTTGACTTCGTGCTCGGCTTCGTTGAGACGGTATTCTCTCAAGGCGGACCACTCCTCTCGCACCTCGGCAATTTTCTCGAGGTCGTGCGTTCGCAACCATATACTCGTATCTTCTAACCCAGGGATAGTCCGGTACGCCTCTCTTTCATCAACCAATCAGGGCGTTGGTCTTGTGGTGCCGAAATAACTCCAGGCGTCTTGGATGGTAGTGTTTTCAATATCCTCTTCAATTTTAACGCGTCGCTCACCGAGGATAGCGAGTTCGTATAGTAATGTCCCCATTGCATTCGAGGCTCTTGACTTTTTGGAAGCTTGACTCTCGACATTTGCGAATACCGCCATGGTTTCAGTAACAACAGACCATAAACGACGGGTTTCGGCGGGGTCAGTATCAGGGACGTGGTTTGCGGTGTCGTCATTATTCAGGGCGATTTCGTTTTGTTTACTTTTGCTCTGTTTTTTTTTGTTGGAAGGCTCCATCGTGTCCTGGAAGGCAGTGACGGTCGAGGAGCTCCGCGCCGTTATATACGCGCGCAAAAATTTCGTTCCGACCCCTATACGTCACTCTTCCACAACCACACCAGCAAAGATAACACATGCATAGAATGTTAACCAGGGCTCCCAATAAGCACTATTTGCTTGGTATCTTAGCAAATAAGCGTTAAGCAAGCACGATATGTAGCCTACTTAATAGCCATCTGGCCTATTAAGCGCTTGGTAAGCTAAGCGGAGGTCTGGCTGCTTGCAAGCGGCCCTTAAGGGCCGCTTGGCTTGCTTGGCTTGCTTGTTGGGAGCCCTGATATCAGTCTAGCGGGCGAGTGTATAATCCAAACTAGCCGCATCTTCTCTCAAAGACGGTCGTAGGACATACGGCCACATGGGAGGGCGAGAGTGCCCTCGGATAGTGTCACGAAGCGTCGCAGACTAATCTGTCGGTCGAGGAACATTTTGCCCTTTTTGCTCATGGCTCGTAGTTGATGGTGCTCTGGCTTTGAGTTGACAGGTTGGAGTCGAAGTGCATGTACAGGTCAGTGAAGTGGATACCAGAAACGCGCTCGAGCCAGACGTGTCGACAAGACGTCGTCGTGACACTTAGTTGGTATATCCAATTTTACAGATAGATTGCTCATGCCCAGCCACCAGCCTTCCATCGGGCTCTCAGCTCAGACAAAATCTACCACCCTTTCCCAGCCCGACTCGCCTACCTGCCTGAACTCCACGCCCTCTCCGAAATACCCTGCATTGCTCCAAGCCTCCATCGTTGTGCCGTCATATGGACCATGTCTCTCGCCTCCATCTCTGGCGTCCGACCATCTGTACTCCCACATTTTTGTCTCCTGCACGCCTTCTGGCGCCTCTTCCTTGGGCGGATCGACCCAGTCGTCGCCCGTCTCGCGCTTGTACTGGCGCATCAGCATCTCGCGCTCCTGCTCGTAGATTTCTGTCTGCCCACGCGTGAGAAGCTGGTCTGCGGCACCGGTGATAGCCTCGACAGTTTCGCGGCGGCGCTTCTCTGCGGGGTCCTCCTCTTTTTGTGCAGGATCCACGTCCATGGCCTCGCCGTTTTCCCCTGCGCCATTCGCTTTCCGCTTGTTCTTTTGCCACTTGGGCTTTTGCTTCTCCTTCTTTTTGCCAGTGCCGAGACGGGCCAGAGCCTCGAGGACGGTCTCGCCGCGGTCCATGCGGGTAATGAGGGTGGCAAGAACGTCGCTGGTGAGCACCTGGTCGTCGGCGAGGACACGGCGGCGGCGCTCTTCCTCGCGCTTATCCTCCGCCTCTTTGGCTTTCTTCATGTCCTTCTTGGACAGGCCCTCAAGCCAAGTGTCGTGCACGGCGTCCGGGTCATTTGCCTTGCGGATGTAGTTGCCCTGGTCATCGAAGCGGCCCTCCTCATTCTCCTGCTTCATATTGAAGGCGTCGAGCTTGGGTGCGTGCTTCTTCTTGGAGCCTGCGCCCAGTTCCTCATCCATGTCACTGTCGATGCGGTCGCGCTCCTCGTCGCCGCCGCTCTCGCTGGTTGTATCCTCGTCGTCATCCTTTGCTTTGCCTTTGCCCTTGCCATCCAACGAGAAGTCAGCCGAGACGTGGCCGCCTGACTTGCTGTCGGCGACCTGGCCCTCAATCTGGTCATCCTCGAGGAAGGTCACACTCTTCTTTTTCTTTTTGCCCTCGCGCCCGAGCTCCTCGTCCTCATCACCGTCGTTGAAATCCTCCTCCAAGTCAGCGAACATATCCGCATCCTCCTCATCTTTACTCCGGGTCTCCTGCTGCTTTGTTGCCCGCGCCTTCTCTTCAGCACGCGTGTCGAAGTTCTCCTCGCTGGAGTCAGACTCGTAGCCGTCGATCTTGACGGCGTTGCGCTTGCTGAGGCGCTGGGTCTTGCCGATCTCGTCAGCCTCGACAAAGGCATCTTCTTCCGGGGCGTCGGCTTGTAGAGTGGAGGGGTTGCGGTAGTCGAAGCGCGGCTTCTTGGAGTCGGGCGAGGGCCCAGCCTCGCCGGGGAAGGGCAGGTCTGGCGCGCGTTTGGGGCGCGACGCGGACATTGTGTGCTGCGCTGGGGCAATTGCGGGCGGACTGCGCGATGGAAGTGGGTGGAAGGAGTACGGTCGAGCGGCGAAAGGCTGCAGCAGGCGACAAGGAGCGGGAGGGGTTGTTCTGGCTGTCTGAGGGCTGAGGTCGCGCAGCTTTTCGCGCGCGGAGAGCGGGCGGCTGCTGGTGCGTCATGCAAGCATCCCAGTGCCGAAAGCTCCAGCTCCAAACGCCGCTCGCCGCTCCACGACACCAACACCCCCGACCCTCTTGCTTCACGACGCTCACCCACCCACTCAACACATCCCACACGCGCACCTGACGTACCGACGGCAGCCACCGCCGGCAGAGAAACTGCCCGCCGCCACCATGGTATCTATCCTCCGTCCTCGCCCACGGCTGTCCGCACCCCGCTAACAGCTCTCGCCCACGCAGTTCGGCGGCAACTACTACGATAACGACGACCCGATGGCCATGTACCAGGCAGCCATGGGCATGCGCGGCGGCCAGCCCCGCCGCTTCGACGAGTACTTCCGCTGCTACCCCGTTGCCATGATGCCCGGCCCGGAGCGCGAAGAAGCCAACCACGGCGGCAAGGTCTTCCTGCCGCCCTCGGCCCTCGACAAGCTGACGCGCCTACACATCACATACCCTATGCTGTTCGAGCTGATCAACGGGACCGCTCAGAAACGGACCCATGCTGGTGTGTTGGAGTTCACGGCTGAGGAGGGCAAGATATATCTGCCGTACTGGCTCATGCAGACGCTCAATCTCGAGCCGGGCGACCTGATCCAGGTCAAGTCGACGGACCTACCGCTCGGCAACTTCATCAAGCTGCAGCCGCAGTCGCCCGACTTCCTCGACATTTCGGACCCCAAGGCGGTGCTGGAGCAGGCCTTCCGCAACTTCTCGTGCCTGACGCTCGGCGACATCTTCACCTTCGCCTACAACGACCAGGTCTACAGCATCGCCGTGCTGCAGGTCAAGCCGGACCAGGAGTCGCACGCCATCTGCACGCTTGAGACAGACCTGTCGGTCGACTTCGCGCCGCCCGTCGGCTACGAGGAGCCGCAACGTGTGCCGCCCAGCGGGACCAGCACGCCTCGCAGCGCCGCCAGCGGCGCCCACCTGCCCGGCGGCGGCACGCTGCACTCGCACGGCTCCATGGCGCAGGCCATCAACTACGCCGCCATCGCGCCCTCGTCGTCCACGGCCGCCGCCGGCGCCAAGGCCGTGTCCTCCAACTTCCTGGTCGGCGGCCACAAGCTGTCGTCGTCCAAGAAGGGCAGCAAGGCCCCGACGCCTAAGCCCTCGACACCCGTCGCCGGCGCTTCGAGCAACCCCCAAGCCGCACCTGTCGTCCGCCGCACCAACAATGGCCCGCAGCCGCTGCGCTTGCCGCCGGGAAAGTTGTTCTTCGGGTACGAGATCAAGCCCGTCAAGGGCAAGGAGGCGAAGGAGGGCGACGGCGATGACGACAGCAAGCCACATTTCCAGGGCCAGGGGCAGACGTTGCGGCAGAAGAAGAAGAGCTGAGTGGTTTCCGCCATTCTGCCTTTTCCTTTTAGACCTCAAAACTTTTTTTTCTTTCTCTTTCCTTCTGGCTTTTCCGAACGCAGTTCAAAGTTGCATTGCATGAAAAAATGTACGACATATTCCGGGGAGACCGGTTCCCCGCCTTGGCGCTTTCAACCAAAACACAACCACCAACGATCGATTCAACGGGAAAGACTGGCGCTAAAGACATAGATTGGCCGGGTGGTGGCGCCGGGGAACGGCGGGAATGGATGGGAGCTAGTATGCTAGGGAATAAGCGGGAGGGGAGAGGGGTCCAAGGCACACACACACCAGGGGAAAGCGGGAAGGGTCAATATGATATCATGTGGCGCAATTAGGGGTCTCGAGGGCCAACTCGCAGCAGACACGGGCTGCCTTCTGTGCATAGACGAAGAAAGTTCTCTTTGGTTGGTATCTGGCGCGAATGCTCGAAAGAGACCAACTCGCCGTACGCGCGTCACCACTCACGTAGGATGCAGGCGGGATGTGAAAGGGTGAGCAAGCCACGGCGCGTAGGCAACAGAGATGTTTCACGGCCTCAAACGCTTCACCCACGCTGTTGCGGCCCAACTGCTTATCAATCAATATCACTCCCTCGTCTCTCCTTCCCGTCATCCGTTTATGCACATACGCGCCGCGTCATTGCGCAGTCACGTGGTTGAGAGGGCGCCCCCCGCACAGAGTGACTCTTGAATGTCCCCAGCAAACGGCCCTATTGTCGTCGAAGGAATACGTAACAGCCGCCTCCTTGGACCAAGTGAACGAGCGAGGTGGGCGGCGGGCAGATGGCAAGGAGAGCCCGCGCTTCCCAAACGATGCTATACCAAGCATGCAATAGGGTACCTGCAAGCCCGATTCCTTCGAGAGGGCGACGGGCGGCACGGGTTTGCTTATTTATCTGCTCTGTCGCCGCTTGCTCCAAACAAGATCCGAGTTCCGGATTCTGCGGCCAGGAGACCGGACTGGAGAGAGAGAGGGCTTCTCGATAGGCTCCGGCGGGGTCGGAGCGGGGAGCAGTTGGTGGCTTGTTGAATCGATAATGCAGCACCAGGTCACTGACTCGGAACGTCGTGGGACATCTGGACCTTGCTCTCTCCACTCGCCCGTTTCTCTCCCCACGACGGGCTGAGTTGGGTGAGGAAGGTCTTGGCTTTAATCTCGCTCGCGTGGCGATTCTCTCGAACGGGTACTTCACGTCCAAGCGCGTGGAAGAAGCTCAGACTCACATCACCAAGGGTGTCTTACGACCATGGTGCAGAAAGGGAGTAACATGAGTCACGCCGACAGTCCAAGAATCGAGGCCATATCAAAAAGAAGTGCTTACTTTGCTTTGCATACTCTACATACATACTGACACTACTGACTACTACTTCGATTCCCACTACCGAAAGCCCAAACGGCCATAGCCAAGCCCCATCATTCAGCCACAACTCGCATTAATGAGAGAGTCAGGCGGAAGAACGAGGGCCGCCAGAAAGCATAGAACACAGCAGGAAAAGCCAACCAAACGCGAAAAGGGGGTTCAAAAACAGGCAAGTGAGTAACAGACCGCCCCGCCCAACCTTCCATTATCCTCATCGAGAACTTCACCCAATCTTGGCAATAAAAAAAGGATAGCCGTTTCATACAATGGGGGTTGAAAGAGACGGCCACAAAAACATACAACAACAAGACAAGACACTTATAAAGAGGATTGGGTGATAAGAATGAACTGGGAAGCAGAAAATTCAATCGATATGAACGGAGAGGACGAAGAACGCAAATGAATCATGCAAACTATGAAATGAAGATTGAAGAGCGGGAAGGAAAGAGGCTAGAGGCAATTCAAATTATCAGATGTGCGGAAATTGAGAGTACAGGAGTTAAGAGTGTGCAGCCCGTCCACAAACCACGTGCGGACCGGACATGAAGCG
>RKSS01000744.1:0-12753 GCA_009829855.1 Neofusicoccum kwambonambiense | reverse complement strand
CCCCCCCCCCCCCCCCCCCCAAATTTAGGGATCGAGGTGTGTAAAGTGAATGCCCCCACAGGTAATAAGCTTTATTTGGTGGAGCCGTCCCGAAAATAGTAGTAGCTCATTTCGGTCGGCTGTCCTGTGGTGAATGATTGGCATCTTAGGGTGGGTGTTTGATCGTCCCTTTTTCCTTTTCTTTTCTCTGCTTGGTGCGTGCATTGTGAAAATGGCGTCGCAGTCGTCGTATGCGTAAATGGCATTTCGATCGTGAGAGGCGTCAGAGCGTCTTTGATATCGTGTCTCGCGGAGGAAAGGACCACATACGGGCCGTGCTCAGCTCACCGCAGTCGCCAATGAGTGCTGGGCGATGCAGGCGAGGAGCAGGAGCGGGTACATGGCGATCTCTCGGGCGTTCATTACGCGAGTTACGTTCGTCATCGTCGTGCCAGTGGATGTCGAAGGTAATTGCAAAAAAGATTTGAACGTGAAACAGGAATTCTCAAGCAAAATGCTCGGAGAAAAGTGTGAGATAAAGCAGCAAAATGTTGCGTTTCCTGCCTCCAAACCGCACCAATACTACGCAAGCAGGGTAAAACTAGCAAGAGCCCAAAATCAACTAAGAGGGATGGAAAACAACAAGACAGATCAATAATACAATGCAAGTTCCCGCCCGCCACGAAATGGAAGGCACGAAGGTAAAACGGACCAGCGATGACTTGAAATAAGGCCACGGAAGAATAATAAAAACGACGACGGCAGCGGCACCAGCAGCAGCAACGAGCATCCAAAGTTTGAATCCAACACCCCCATAAATGCTTTTTGTATTCTCTTCGTCTCTTTTCAGAAGGCAAGACAAGTACCCAAATCGTCACTAATTCTCTTTTTCGCGAATCCGGAGGAAAGGTTGGGGATATCGATCGAGTAAGGAAGGCGATGTGAGGAGCGTGAACTCCGTAATGTTAGTGGTCTACATTTCGTAGCATCATTCGTCGTATACGTCATGAAAGCCCCTTTCCCCTGGCGATTAAAGAATTGGGGCTTCTTGTGTAATGTTTTTCGGCCGTTCCTTCTTTAGTGCGTGTATGGGCGTGACGGGGTATACTGCATTCACTCGACGACAATCTCGACGCCAGATTGCGACGAGAGCTCATCGCTTCCGCGTCCGTGGTGACCGTTCTGTCTACCGCGCGAGAAGCCGGAGCCGCGCTCGGGGATGGGGCCGCGAGGCTGGCGGGTGGGGAGACCTTGGCTGCGGTCGCGGCTTTGCTCGCCGTCGTAGTTGTTACTGAAAGATCTGTGGCCGCCGATCGGGCCGGGATTCCTGTCCGACTCCCACGAGACCATGCCACGGAGGCCACGAGGGCTGCCGCCCTGTCCAAAACCACCACCCAAGCTCATGCCGCTCAGGCCGTTGACGAGCAGGCTGTCGTCCCTATTGGCCATAGAGGTCGCCGTCGGTGTGAGGCTCGGGTTCGTCGAAGAGGTGCCGTAGTCCTGGTACCTGTTAATGTTCCCACCGAGCGTTGCCGGAAAGCTTGCAGTTGAAGGTACCGGAGAAGGCGTGTATGAGCGCAGATCAGCGTAAGACTTGGCGGCTCTGAGATTGGGGGCGGCAGTCAAGCCACCGCCTGGCGAATCAGGAAACCCGAGGAGGCCGGATGATTGGCGTCCGAGCGTGCTTCCGTAAAAGCCATCGCGAACATCACTGAAATCAGTCGTTGCAGCACGGTTGAGGCCGCGCCTTTGAGCGTCGAGCGGGTGGCTGGTGGGAGCCATTTGCGGCATCGGCGGACTTGTATCCGGGGCAAACTTATACACATGCACCTGTCGCTGATCGCCCATTCCCTTGGAGTTGTGTGACAAGCCCATCTGGTGCGCGATCGTGTGGCAAACACGGCGCTGAGACGGAGTCAGAGTCGAGGGGAATACCAGAACGTCGCGGTTGGGATCCTCCTTGAAGAGGAGCAGCTGCGAGTAAAATTGCAGGACCTGCGGGTCGTTCATGTCCACCTCTGCTTTTTATCGTTAGTCGGGACAGAGAAGATAAATCGGAGGACATTACCTGGCTTCCTACCGTTTACTGGAGAGGGCGACGTGGCCGGGGGCACATGAGACGACATAGACGACAGCGACGGCTGGCTCTGCAGCTGCGAGGCCGCCATAGGCCTGTGCTGCTCCTCCAGCTGACCCCTGCGTTCCCTCTTCTCCCTCTCGATTCTTTCCCTTTCTGCCAGCGGGAGCATCTTCTTGTACTCGACGCGCAATTTCCTGCCCTGCAACTCAAAGTGGTTCATCGTCTCGATGACGACGGCCGTCTCCTCTGCCGTGGTGAAGTTGGCGAAAGCCAGGCCGCGGAAAACACCATTATCAAAGTGGTAGTTGAAGGCGTAGGGCAGCGGCAGGCGGAGGTCGGTCATGAGCTGGACAAGCTGCTCCTTCTTGACCGCAAACGGGATGTTCTTGATGACGATGGCGGTGGGGATCAGCTCCTCGTCGCCCTCCTGCGGGCCGTACGGGTCCTGGCGCATCTGCGGCTGGCCGATGCCTTGGCCGATGCCCTGGCCCATGTTCTGGCCGGAGCCTAGCGACGCCCCACCGAGGCCAGAGAAGGTATTGAGCGAGGGCAGCTGCTGCTGCGGTTGATCGAGCCAGGTCTGCGGCATGAGTCAGTACACCGACACCGGGCTGTAGGGCTGCAAAACACGTACCTGCGGGAGGGCGCTGCGACCGCGGGTCTGCGGCTTCATCCTCGTGGTCGCGTTGATGGCGGCCAAGCTGTTGTTCTGGCCGAAGGCGTTCGCGTTCCAGGCCTGGGCGCCGCCCAGCTCGTAGCCGCCGTAGCCGGCGTGGATTGTCGCGTTCAGGCGGTCGTTGTAGCGGCCTTGGTCATAGCGGGCCTGGTGGTCCTCGGGGGTGTAGAGGCCCTGCTGGCTGAGCTGGCCGTATGCGTCAAACTGGCGCGAGGGCTGGCGGTGCAGCGTCTGCGGCTGGTGGCGCTGCGAGCCTGGCGAGCGGGACGAGGGATTGTCGTAGTACATGTCGTGCGGGTGGTTGCTCATTATTCAGGGGTTGTGTGTTGGTCGAGCGGTGAAAAAACGGCTGGGAGGTCGTGTCGTCGTGCCGGCGTCGTCAGAGCAAACTCAAAGAGCCGCGTGGTGCATCCGAGGAAACGGCGCGAGCACAGCCGGGATTGTCGCTTCTTGGCGTCGCTGTTCAGGCGCAGCGTCGAGGGCCTTGTGCGTGGCGGCGCGATCGCGGTGCAGCAGCTGCGAGAAAAGCGCGGGAGGGCGAGGCCGCGAGGGGAGCGGCGGTGGCTTTGGGCGAGTAGCGACTGGCGCTAGCAGCTGAGGCCCGACAGGCACTGGCGCGGCGGCACGGCGCGGGCTAAGGCTGGGTGCTTGCTGTCGAAGGGGCAGAGGCGGCCGCGTGTCTCTGCGCGAAGGGCTGCGTGCAGTGCCTGGCGTTCGAGCGGCGGCACCGAAATTTCAGAGGTGGCTCCTCACGAAAGCAGTATAGCGCGACTGAGCGCCTGGCGGGCGGACGGGGAGACTGCAGCGAGGATGCCGGAGGGCGCAGGGCAGAGAGGACGAGGAGAGGGACGGGTGAGAGCGTGCAGCATCAATAAGAGTGAGAGAGCGTATAACCCCTTTTGCATGCGCGCCCGGTAATAATCAGACAAGGAGGGACCACATGCGCGCCTTCCAGCCAGAGCTTCGTTCGGCCCGCCCCTAGGGAAAGAGAGCGAGCTCGAGCCGCGAGCCGCAACAGCCCGCCATCGTCATGGCAAACACCCGCGTTGCATATGCGTACCGCTCCCCCAGCGACAGGCCCTCGCCGTCGCCCAGCAACAGCCACCGCGCCGCATTGCTGGCGCGCCGGGCAGCAGCATCGCAGCGTGTGCCCGCTGGCTGCCCCCAAGCCGCCCGCCCAAGCCGCCCGCCAGCACGCCAAAAGCCCGCCCGCCAGCCCGCCAGCCCAGCAAGCAAGCCGCCCAATGGAGGCCGCACCCGCTCGCAACGAGCATGTCGCACAGCATGCTGCAGATCAACCGCTCCCCGCCCCGTATCCAATCCCTCCCCAGCTGCTGTGATCAGTCGCACGTCCAAAAGCCCGCCCAGCACTGAGCGACCTGGCAAATCACCCGCCCAGCCCAGCCGCCCGCCTCCCCGGCGTCCGCTGCTCCTCCGGCCGCGAGGCACAGCAGCGAGGCGCATCCTGACTGGCGCTCAACCCGCACCCCGGCCGCAGCAACCTCGAATCATGTGACCGCAGGATGGTGTGCTGCCCTCTTTGTTTGCCATCTCTGTGAGACACACTACCAGAGAGCGGGCGGGGCAGCTTAAGAGCCAGCCAGCACAGCCATGGTCCCCGTGGTGCCCGTCGCCAGCCCGCGACGGAACGGTCCCATGCAACGGTTCTTCCTGTGCCCGGTGCTAGCGCACATTGCATGCGCCGCGGCGGAGGAATGGATGCAGCTGCTGCTCAAAAGCAACGAGGGCCCCGTGGTCCATTCCTGGAGGCGGTGTTTCGATTCGTCAGGGGCAGAGAATGCTGACATCGAGCGCTACTGCCGGTGCGATGCATCAACTAAGCGGGCATGCAATTTGGATGGTTCAGATCATGCATCTCGTCCGACCGTGGCGCCCTGCGCAGGCGAGTATCATGTCAAAAGCCGCTGCCTGCGCTCTTTAGTTGAAGGCAGAGACAAGCGTGAGATCTAGACCAACACACAACACGAGCATCAGACGAATGAAGGGAAGCAGAGAGTCCATTGTCTACTTGCGACATAAAAGAGGCTTCCCACCTCGCCTACTAAGAGCTAACAGACTAAGCAGTCGTCTGGTCTCCCAGCCCTTGCAATCCCGCCACGCCTAAACGAAAAACCCGAAGTAATATCGCAAACAGAGCGCGTGCAGCAACGACCGTAAGAAGCCGGCCTGGGTCAAGGGAGAGCTGGCGTGACTGAATCTCCGTCGACAGTGATGCAGGGGAGGGCGGACCGGCTGAAGGCGACCTATCGCGGTCGAGGTGCGCAGCAAATGTGACGCCCTCAGCCATCCATGCGCGCCGAGTGTCCGTGGTCCATAATCGTACATGCACCTCCCCCGCCTTGTGTCATTACGGAACGCCCATATCAATCGCCGGGCCGGGTATTTTATCGTTTTTGGTTCCAATCCTCCCAGAAAGACAGTATCATCCGAAACATCGCCTAGACCTCGATAGCCTTCTTGCCCTTCCTCTGCTCGACCTTGAGCAACAGCGCGCGGTTGATGTGGGGCAGGACACCACCAAAGGCGATGGTGGCGCGAATGAGCGTGTCGAGTTCCTCGTCACCGCGGATGGCCAATTGAAGATGGCGAGGCGTGATGCGCTTGACCTTGAGATCCTTGGCCGCGTTGCCAGCCAGCTCAAGGACTTCGGCAGTCAGGTATTCCAGGACGGCGGTGAGGTAGACGGCGGCCTTGGCTCCGATGCGCGTGCGCTGGCGAGTGATGTTTCGAAGGTGGCGCTTTATGCGGCCACAGGGGAACTGGAGGCGACTACGTCAACACTACGGTTCCTTCGAGCGCATCGAGCGTGATGGAAAGGTGCTATCTAGAGCTCTGTCGTGACGTGGCGCGTCACCAAGGTGGGCGCGCAATCAGCCTTACCTGCAAACCGGCCTTCGCCGAGTGCGACTTGGCCGTCTTGACGTTGGAGTCGCCCTTACCACCCGTCTTGCCACCCGTCTTGCCTGTCGGACGCGAGAAATAGACGCGTTAGCCACTTCTTAAAAGCGTGTAAGACTCGAAAATTGTTACCTTTTCCACCAGGCATGATGAAGTCTTGTATGTAGTTGTTCGTAGAGATGAATCGAGACGAAGGGCGCGACCGATGATCCGAGGTCTGATTTGGTGGAAAGGGTGGCGGGGTTGGGCGGGCGGTGGTGGGTGTTGTGTTATTGCAGAGGGAACTCGCGTTTCTTTAGAATCGTGCCCAGCATTCAGCGGGAGCGACACGTGACAACAGCATCAGGCTGCAGCACTGCTTCGCAAGAGTCAACAACACAGCGGGCAGGCTGCAAGACACATTAGCAATGCCGGGTTTTATTAGAGGAGAAGAGATCCCTGCATCAGCGTTACCCATTTTGGTAGCCAGACTTGTCGTCAATGTCACGTGCTTACGTCCATTGCGGAATGCGATTGGGCAAACTGTCTTCTTCGAGGCAGAGGCTGGAGACCAAAAGAGATGTCAGCTTTCTAGGTCCTAGTGGTAGGAAGGAGCTCGTGTAAGTGACATCTACAGGCCCAAGCCCAGCAAATCAGAGACGTTTGCCGGTGCCCTGCTGGCAAAGCCCTGCATGATGGGCGGAATCAGTTAGAGCTGTCGACACCTTCGACCAGGACAAGGCCATGGAGAGCATGTCTCCAACTCAAGAACGGTCGGTTGGTCAAGGAGAGCTCTGTGCAGAGGAAAGCAGACTTACCTTTAGGGAGACGTATTGATGGATGTGAGCTGGCCTCAGTCCGCGGAGGGCGCGAGATGCGTCGCAGCCAGACCAGCCGAAGCTGGCAGGCGGCAAAGCGACGCGAACCTGCTCGACCAGGCCATATTGAAGGACACAAGAGCGGCTGCTGGCAGACGTGGAGGAGATATCGTGCTCTCCTCAGCATCCAGACAGCGCCGTAGAGGTTGTCGGAGGGCAAAATGCCGGCTCTCCGGGGAAACGTCAGGCCTTCCGCAGCCGGCCAACACGGCAATCCATCGCCATCTCTGGCATGATCGTCAACTTTATCGCCTCCTCATCCTCGAATCCTACAACCATCGGATTGTCGACGGACGCCTGTGCGAAACCCCGCCGGACTGGATTGCACTACGCGAGCGTCCAAATTCACTCGTCGCAGCGCAGAACGCTCACTGGCAAATAATCCGCACCCCAGGTCTCTTGCTTTTCGACGAGTCTTAAGGAGCAAAACCCACAAGAATGCGATGTTGTTTATACAAGCATTCAGTAATGCAGCGTATCTACTCTCGCACGACTTCTAGCCAGGATGGTGGCTCCAGCGACGCCTCGCATCTTTTGCGCGAGTCGTTGAGGCTTGAGGACTGCGGCTGACAGCCATCGCTTAGTAGCAAACAAATATTGACCGTCTGGACTCAGGCATTCGCCCAGATGAAAGCGCTTCAATCTGTACACCGAAGCTTCCACGTCAAGGTTTCAACTCCGGATGCAGATGTGCTTGTTGAGAGCAATCGTGCTCGCTTTCTATTGCAACACCCCGACGCCTATCGATACATCTAATGCACGCTTCAAGCACGTCTGATTTTCTCAGCTCTAATTGTTCGACTGAACTCCGGCTGGTTTCCAGAAAGCCATTGACCCCTCTTTGCTGGTCTACGCTCGCAAGACAAATGTCCTATCTGCATTCCTTCCATCGATACTCTTGTGGATATTCTCATTGACTCTCCATCAGTATTCCCACCAATCTCTTCCTACAATCCGCCCGAGTACCGTTTGCCATCTCTCCCTTCATTCTCTCCATGATCTTTTCCCTTATAGTTTGCTCTACTCCCACCTCAATTCTGCCGCCCCTTCTCTCACTTTCTGAATTTGTGTTTCAAAGTTGTCACAGTCTCGCTATGATACGGTGAGAAGAACCCAAAGGATCTCGATGGGAGACCCCTGAGATTACCAAATTTCTCTTTGGGCTTGAAATGTTTTGGCGGTTTCGCGCCGCGGACAAGCATTCTCCATCATTTTTAACTCATCGGCGTTGTTGCATTTGGTTCGAACAGACTGTTTAGCTATTGATGGGAATGATATCCTTCACCCAGATGCAAAAATGTCATGGGAAAGACGCCAAATCCATCCGTTCAGCTACTTCACCCCCTAAGCCTACCCAAAAGACATGATCCTGAACGCCACCCCGGAAGACAGCCGTGAAAGTGGACGATGCCGGTAATATTAGAATTGTGTCAGAAAAGCGGAGTGCCTGGTTCGCAGCGGATGCGGAGATATGACAATGGCTACACTAGCCTCATGCAACAGGAAAGGTTAAAGCGTAAGCCGGAGTGCTCCAAGCGGCTTGTGCGAGTGCAATTCCAACGCCGCAAACAGGCTCCGGTCGGGAACCTCAACTTTGACGGTTCTCGCATCAGGCTGCTTGCTGGCGTCCGATCGAGGCGCATCTCCAAGCCCGCGTATGATCAACGCGCACAGCAAAGGCCGGAGCGGACGACGGCAAGCGCAGCGCAAGCCTCACTGAATGTGCTGCCCAAACCGGCTTAGGCCGTGCAGCTGCGCCCGGGGATTCCACGTGCTTCCGACGTGCCGACGTGCATCGTTGCCAGGATGCGCAGTCTTCCCGGTCGCCGCGCGCTTGCAGCAAGACGTCACCGCTTGTGTTGGAAATTCCGATCGATGTTGGCCAAAACTCTGCTAGCTGTTGGGGGGGTGAAGACGGCCAGCTCGGTTATTCAGACCAGGTGGCGTCTTGCTCATGACTCTGCGTCGCTCCGGTGGTTGAGTACGGTAGGTAGGGCCCTGGTTTTTTTTTCTCTCTCGGAGGCGCGGCTTTAACGCCATGCGCCTTCGACGCCAACGAAAAAGCACGGATCGAAGCACTGTCCGCCATCTTCGCCGCCTTTTTGGTGCGCGTTGGGAGCCCGATCAATCCAGGGCGAACGCGGCGGCGGCGGCGGCGGCGGCGCGGCGGCATGGCGGCATGACGAGGAGGCCCTTACCCACTGGCGCGCTCCGAGCGCGAACAGCGCACCGCCATCAACCGACGCTGCGGCGAGGGGTGGGCGGTTACTTAACGTTCTCGAAGACCGCAGCGAAGGCGGTCTGGCGCGGGCTGCAGTAGTCAGGGTGCAGCCCATCCGGGACACGATTGGCCTCCCCCTGACTCTCCACAACACGAACGAGAGGCGGCTGGCTGGCTTGATCGCGAGAGCTTTGGTGACCTGACACCTCGCGGATGTGGCATCACGCTAGACAAATTACCCGCTGGGGTAGGCCTAGAAGGAAGCCTGAGGGCGATTGCACACGTCAATGGGTCAACCCGCGCACCGCCTTAGGCGTCCGGCCGGCCTACCCCGACGGTTTGTAAACACACCGTTGCTGGCGGCCGCGGCGCAATGGGGGTCCCCTTTTTCCTGGCCGCTGCCCTGGTTGTGCGAGGCTGCGCAGCATCGACGAGTTGTTTGGCTGGAAGTGCCGTTCGGCGGCTGACTGGACTGCTGCAACTGTGGGTCGCGTCGTCTGTCGCGTCGCCCGCCCGCCGTCATTCTACCGGGCTCCCCTCCTAGCTGCCCGCCCGTCATTACTTTGAGGCAGGCACGGTCTGTCGCAGGTGTCGCGCGGTCATATAAAAGACGGATCGCGCGTGGCCCGGCGGTGCTCTGGCTCTGCCCATTTTCCCTCGTGCACACGCCCACCCACACCCTGGCCGATCAACAAAACGTCACACATCCTTTCCCACCGCCCATCCTCCTGTTCCGCCCTTTTCTCCGCCCGCTGCTGCTGCACCCGCGTCCTTCTCCCTCGCAGCTCCAGCTTCCCGGTGCAATTGACACCCGGAAAAGCAGCGCTTCGCACGCATTCGTCGAGCGCCGCGCCGAAAATGGTAGACCTTGCGTTCCACAAAAAAGCATGTCCGCGTTAAGGTTAATTGGCTGATCATGATTCGTTCTTCTCTGCGCAGGCCACGAGCAGCATCTCCGTCTACCAGCAGCAGGCGACCAAGCTCCTCTCGCGGAAGAGCGTCATCCTCGGAATCCCCATCGCCGCCGGCTCCATAATCCTGTTCCTGCAGTGGCGGAAGAGGAAATCGCTGAAGCCGAAGCCGAAGCCCAAGAAGGAAGCATCGTCTGAGGACGCCCGGAAGACGACAGCAGCCAACGGCAAGGCGGCCACTCACTCGTCATCGAACGGCAGCGCAGCCATCGAAGAGAAGAGAACCGTCGATACCTCTGAAACGCACCCCGCATCGGCGCCAAACGGCTCCGCAACGGCATCTGCAACAGCGCCAGCACCAGCAGCCGCAGGCCAGGCGGAATCCGCCTTCGCCACGCCTTCAAAATCAGCCCACGCCGCCAGCGAACAGCCTGCCGTCTCCGCCGTGACCGCGTCTCCTTCAATCTCCTCTGACGACCCGCCGCCGCCATACTCCGCCACCGCCGCGGATTCGCCCGCTCGCACCAAGCACACATACGGCCAGGACGAGGATGATGACCAGCAGACGTCCGGCTTCGCGTACGCCAAGCGGCCACGCCTGGGCCGCGGCCGGTCGACCGAGAAGTTCGAGTCGTACGCGCCGCTGCGGCGGACGTCGGCCGAGAAGCGAGAGGAGGAGGAGAAGCTGAAGATCAAGGAGGAGGACGACAAGGCCGCCGCCGCGGCGGTCGCGGCGTTCAGTCCCGCTGTAGCTACTTCTGCTGCCACCATTGCTCCGGTCGAGCCCGCTGCACCTGCGGCGCAGGAGGACGTGCCGCCCGAGGTTGTTACCACCCCTGACGACGACTTCGAGCCCGCCTCCGCCGTCCCGATGGACGACGTGTCCGCGTCGGCGCGGTCAGGAGACACGTTCGAGGTCAAGGTCAACGGCTGGCACGACCACGAGGAGCTGTGGAACGGCGCGGAGCCCGTCCGCGAGCTGCGCCGCCCGTCCATCATCGCGACCTTCGAGATCGAGCGCACGGTCGAGTCGGTCGGCCTGTCGCCGCACGCCGTGCAGGACGAGTTCTCGCGCCGCCCGTCCGTCGTCACCACCATCAGCGCCGAGCCGCCCATCGACGAGGAGGACGAGGGCAGCACCATCGAGTGGAACCCCGAATCCCGCCGCGAGTCCGCCACCGTCGAGACCACCATCGAGGTCAACGACGGCGTCGAGGTGGATCTCAACTCGCCCATCTTCTCCACCACCATCTCCGGCCCCATCTCCGCGCATGCGGAGCCCGCGCCCGCGCCCATCGGCGAGCCGGCCCCGGCCGCGCTGGATGCCCCGCCTGCGGCTGCTGCGGAGGTTCTGCCGCCGGCGGACGTCGATCCGGTCAACGCGTTGGCGAAGGCGCTGAATGCGGGCGTGAGGGATGGCGAGGAGGCCCAGCGCACGGATAGCCCGCTGTCGAGCAAGCCGGTGGTCGTAGCTGCGGCGGAAGGTGTGTCGGCGCCGCACTCGGCGGTCGTGGAGGATGTGGAGAGGGCACCGCTGGCGCACCTGCCGGGGATGGGGAGGCCGAACAGGGCGTAAATAAATGCGAGAGAGATATAGATAAGAGAAGACGGAGATTATGGCCAAGAGCTGTCAGAGGAGGGAGAGATTGGGTCTGGACTCGATAGATCGGGAGAGATTGTGTACGGTGGGAGATCGTCCCTGTATCACTTCTTCGTCCGGATGAATACGCCAGCTCCGGATGGGTAACGACTGTATGGCCGTGTATGCATGTGTACACATCTTGAAAATAAAGTAATGGATCGGTTCGAAATATCTATGCCGGCGGTGCGATTGCTGCGAGGTGATGGTGTTATGACGCGTGATTGCGGGCCCAGGCCTGCATATACGGTGTTGCGGCTGATGTGAGAGGGCATGGTGCGCTGAAGTTTGCGAGTCGAGCGCGCTGGTTTTACGGAATAGGAAAGCCCTTTTAGGGCCCGTATCGATGTGTACGAAGCAAAGGATAGTAGTGGCCTGATTAAAGAAGAGAGGGTACCGGTATAGGGAGTCATCCTAGAAACCAACGTCGGATGGAAAAGTGCCTCTGGGTTCGTTGCTTTTGTCAAAGCAATGCTGGTTACAAACGGCCGCTTCTTGTGAGTGTTGGCTGGTTGGTAATGCAGTCCTGGATGTCTGCTTCGATTGAGTAGTCGTGAACCGTAAGCCTTCGGGTGTCATGATGCACTGCCCGCCTGCCTCCTGCCAGCACCGCTGCCCTCACAGCGGACTGGTGGGCCTAGCGGGCACGTCTTCTATCCCCAAGTATTTCGGCGCATTGAATGGAGGCAGCTCAGTACGAGCAAAGCCCCAGGATAAGCCAGTGGACACATCTTCGTATAGGCCCAGGGTATCCCGATCATGACCATCGCCATCGGCGTCAATGCTCCCCCTCTTCCTCTTCTCACTCTTCGCTGTCGTCTCTATCAGCGCTGTTCGAGAGTTCCTTACTCAGATCCCATCCAAGCTCCTCATCGCACTCCCTCTCGAACCGCTCGATGTCATCCACACCGTCGAGCACGCCTCCGCACGTATCGTTGACGGGCTGCGTCGGCGCTCCAACAGGCGCATCTTCCTTTTCTCCCTTCTCCCCCTCCTCCTCTTCTTCTTCTCTCTCCCCCTCCCCCTCTTCCTCCTCCTCCCACACCCCTCCCCTCTCCCTCTCTTCCTCGTCAAACCACCCCTCATCTGCCACTACCGTCTCCACTCCGCTCGCCCTTTCCCCTGCCCAATCAATCCACCCACCCTCCTGGTGATCGAACCCCACCTCCCCCTCCCTAGACTCGTACCTCCTCTTCAGCAACTGCCTCGTCTCCCCCTCATCTTCGCTCTCGTCCAGCCACGCCGCGCTCGCGCACACGGCCGCCATGGCCCTGACCGGCCGGGGGAAGGCGGGCAGGTAGTTGTTGAAGCGGCGGGGCGAGGCCGTGGGCGTCGAGGCGCGGTAGCGGTGAGAGGCCGTGAGGCGGGAGTGGGAGCGCGTGCGGGAGACGGGGCGGGACGGGGAGGCGTGGAGGCGTTTGACGGGGCGGCCGCGGGGGGCGGTGTTGTCGGAGGGGGAGGGAGGGGAGTC
>RKSS01000743.1:14305-54047 GCA_009829855.1 Neofusicoccum kwambonambiense | reverse complement strand
GGCGGGGACAGCGGGGACGGCGGGGACGGCGGGGGCTGCAGGGACGGCGGAGACAGCGGGGCGGTGGGCGGCGCCTCCAAGGGCTTCAATGGCGCGGTCCACGTCGCTCGGGGCCCAGGCGCGGTCTCGCGACACTCCGCGGAGCGGCAGGTCGATGGCGGTGCCGTGGATGCGGGAAAACCTCGCACGGGTCAGCTCGACCTGGGCGGTCCTGAAGTCGACGTTCGGCATCTGGGCCAGGCGGCACAGCTTGGCGAAGAAGTCGCGCGACCGGCTGTCGAAGGCGGCGTCGAGCACGGCGGGCGCGACGCGCCAGAGGCGGCACAGCTGGGCCTTGACGCGCACGAGGCGGGTATTGTTCGCGGGCGCCAGCGCGGCGGCAGGCGAGCCGGACGGCGCTGGAGCAGGCGCGGCATCGCTGGCGGACGCGGCGGCAGCGGTGGGCGGCGGGCTGGGGCTGTTAGGTCAGCGGCGGTGGGACGGGCGAGCTGCGAGAGCGGCGGCCGTACGTGGGAGTTGGGGCGGGAGCGGGGGCGCGGGCGGCGACGTCGACCTCGAAGGCGTCGCCGAGCGGGCCATGCGGGCCGGCCATGGCTACGACGATGTGGTCGGCCTCGTCATCGCTCATGTCCTGCATTGGAACGGGCTGGCCAGAAGTTGGCGGGCGGCGGCGGCGCGGCGACGCCAGAACGCGGCGAGCAGAGCCTGAGGCGACCGTCGCGCTAACGCCTTTGGGCCTCGCGCTCTTTGGCGGCCACCGACGATCATCCGGGGCCCTTTGCCTCCACAGCTCCAGCTCCTGCCTGCCACAGCAAGAGGACCGTTTCCTATTCTCCAACCGCTCCTACAACGACGGCGGCGAGTCAACAGAGCCCGGGAGCCGACATGCTACTGACCTTCAACGCTTCCATTGCCTATTTGGGCCAAGATACTTCGCCAACTCACCCATTCCCACAATGGCAATCGCCTCCAGCGCACAGTCCTCAG
Source organism: Neofusicoccum kwambonambiense (assembly GCA_009829855.1). Classification (NCBI taxonomy): domain Eukaryota; kingdom Fungi; phylum Ascomycota; class Dothideomycetes; order Botryosphaeriales; family Botryosphaeriaceae; genus Neofusicoccum; species Neofusicoccum kwambonambiense. The sequence continues at coordinate 53,060 of RKSS01000743.1, read as the reverse complement.
TATCCTGGATGAGCGGCATCGTGTCAAGTGTTGGATGATGGTCGTCTGGTTTGCATGCTTTTCCCAAAAATCATGCGGCAAATAGGGTGACTCGACGAAGAGAGCACGCCAAGGCTGAAGTTTGCGAACGAAAACCTGGAAGGGGGAAACGGAGACTAACAACACCGTAAAAGGAAAAGGCTTCGGAATATCTGATAGATGAGGAACGATGAGAAATGCCTGAGCTTCAAGACTTTCAGATCATGTGATTTCCAGACGGGGCAATCAGTTTCGGCCTCGTCGGGCCGCTCGGGCCGTTCCGTATCCAACTCCGCTCCGGGTGGCTTGATCCTTCCAGGTCGCCATCGTCGATAAGGCCGCCGAGAAAGGGATGTTCTGTCATGTTCGACTTCGGACGCTTGCGCCGTCAATCGTGTGTCCGGGAAGCTCTCATGACACACGGCCCGGAGACCCAACCTGGTTGCTCAGGTAAAGCTCGGGCTGTTCAACTACACAGACACGCCTTTCCATGGGCAAGGAAGTTACCTGGATCATCCGCCCTGACGGAGCCGGACCGCTCGCCGTACTGCCCACAAAGCTCCTTGGTGTACTCAACAGCATCGCCGTCGCATCGACCCGCCTCATGACGTTCCTCAGCCCCTCTATCCTCAACGCGAACGGCGTCTTTTACCGGCTCTTTCAAAAGACGGGTGTGGGACGCTGGCTCATGGGCAAATTCTGGGACGTGATCACCCATCTAAGTGACTCAGATGCTGGCTACAGCAAAGGCGACCACATCTCACTCCTCAAGCCTGAGGCTGACGGCAAGAGGTCCGTTCGTTTCTTCCTTTCCCATCCCCCATCTACCACCACCAACCTCCACTCACTCACTCACGCCCCCGCAGCGTCTTCTGCGCAAACTCCACTCCGGCAACGTCCGCGTAGCCCGGGTCCTACTACTCCTCCTCCTCCTCCTCCTCCTCCTCTGAGCGCTGGGCTACCCTCGATGCCGCCGCCGACCTGACCGTCAGCCAAAAGCTCACCTTCATCGCCGCGCCGCCCGCCTTCAGAAACCTGCACACCAACGCCCGGCAGTTGATACTTCTGTACCTTTACATCGTATCAATCAAGCACTTCCAACAACAGCTACGCCTGCAAGGTCACCAGAAATGACTGCCCGCCCATCGGTGAGATGTTATCAGTGGCCTTACAGGATAGTACTAGTTCGAATTCCAACACACTTCGATTCACATTGTGAAGCCAACACCCCTGTCTTGCCTCCTATCCAGGAGCCGATCCCAGTCTGAAAAGCAAGAACGGAACATCTTGCACTCTGGGAGTGCTTTTCATCGCCCTCCCGCACGACTCATCACAGAGAAAAACGATCGGAATCAGGTGATCACATGCCGCGCCCGAATGCTGTCGACAGCCACATCGCGACCCGACGACCGCATTGCCTCCGAGGACAACGCAGCCGCCGTCGCGACTTTTGCTGCGAGTTTGGATGCGCTGAGCCCTACCGTTGTGCTGCGCGCTCCGGTAAGCCGAACGTGGCCTGTCGTCCCCCTCCCCTTGCCTGCCCCCCAATCAGCAAGGAAAGAGAAAGGAACTAGCTCACGGTGCGAGGCAGACCCTGCGTCACGCGTTTCTATCATTCTTCGCCCGAGGCACCAAGGAGGATTTCCTGCACTTCGAGCCCTCGTCATTCGCGCCCTCGCCCGCCGCAAACACCCGCTACACAGCGCGAGCCAGCAACGGCGCCGACGCGGTCCGCACGGCCTCCAATGTTGCCGCTCCAGCCACCAGGTCTCGCCATCGCAGCAGGGCTGCAGTCGTCCCGCACGAGCGACGCAGCGTCCCTCGCGGCGCCGGCGCCGCTGCTGCCTCCTCGACCGTGACTGCCGCGAGCCGTGACGGCAGCGCCGCCGCGCGCGCGGACAGCGGTTCCCGCAGCCCCGATGGCGTCGTGTCCCCGGCCGTGGGCGGTGGCGGCGCGCGCTCGGCGGCCCGCCGGGCAGCGGCCAGGAAGCGGAAGAGGAACCGCGAGGTCCCGGATGCCAAGCTGGTCGAGCAGGCGGTGGGCAGCCTCAGCCAGCAGCGGCTGCCGGCGGAGCCGCCGCTGGAGAGGATCCAGAGGACGAGCATGTGGAACCTTGATCGGCTGCTGGACCGGGCGGCGTCGGGCGCTGTTGGAACGCAGGCGAGAGGGATTTCGGCTGTGAGCGTGATCGGGTCGATGGTCAGGGAGCATGGTGGCGACGAGGATGAGTTTGTCCGCGCCGGCCGCTTACTGGATATCCTCATCCTCCATTTCTACGAGAGCCGGGAGAGATCGATTCGCGGCCGCTCCGCTAAGGGCCGCAGTGGTCGGGCGTCGACTAGCGCGTATGCCGAGCTATCGAAGATGATCAATGAAAAGGTGGAAGAGCTGGAGCGCAAGAATTGTGAGACTAGAAAGCTGATGATTCTTGCGATGGAGCTGGGGATTGGTCGTATCATCGAGATAAGCCAGAAAGGCTCAAATGTGTAAGTCTACAATCTTTCACGTCAGGAACGCGCTGTGACTCTATCCCCAGTTGGAAAAGGTTGAGCTTCGTGGATCTCGAGGATACGATCAGAAGGTTGGTTCAAACTATGAAGCCGGAGGACGAGAACAGCCGGTCCCGATGGGACTTCGAGATGGCCAAGTTCTTGGTCGTCCTCCTTTCGAAAGCAGGTGTGAAGCCCTCGGAGCTGGCTGAGATGGAAACAAGCCTCACCAAGGCCATCGGCCAACATCTAGACATGGACCGCCTACGACGAGATCAGATCTGCGCAAATGCACTTGACCCGTGTAAGAAACGACGCAATGCAGATTGTAAGCGTCGATCAAAGCGGGCTCGGCTTGAGCGGGACTTAGCTTCCGCGGAACAATCGGATGCGCGATCCGCTGTCACCGTTTTGGAGGCAGACGTCCGATTCACGAATGGAGACTCCTTGGATCCCGAGACGCCATCCTCGCGGGTTTCAGAAGCGGAAAGTCCATTTGAAACTGACAACGCGGCTCCGGCGGAGGTACAGCTGACGCAAGATTCGCGGGATATAGCAGGCATCTTAGAGCAAGCTCCAGGTCTTTCGACTCATCACCCAGGCGCCACAATGACCAGCCAAGCCAGGGTCGGGTATTGCACTACAGAGGTGCTTTCGATTCCAACCAATCAGCTGAACCCTGCAACGCTGTACGCGGGTCACAATTGGGCGAGCTCAATCGAGTCTCGCATTGGCAGTGAGGGACTTTGGGATGGTGAGTGTGACCTCATAAATTTTTATATATCTCCCCAGCCATTAACTATAACATCGTATAAAAGAGCAACTTGCCCTCTCTTTTCAGCCACCTCATGGTGTTGACCGTCAGCACCATGAAGGACTTTACGAACACACACTAAATTTTCCCCACCGCGAACCGCTCGTTCGTATTATGGAAACTGCAACGACAGGTCGCGGTGCATCTATCAACTGCGGTCATTATCAAGGTAAGTAATAATTTCAATCAGCTCGAATCGAGGCCTGATGGCGAGAACTTACCAATTGAAGATGCTGCCGACGAGTTTCCAAGGAACAATAACTTATTTTACCCACCGAGCGGCTCAAATGAGCCCGCCGGCATAACTCCAATAGGTAGTGTAACACACTACCCCCTTTCTATTTTCCCCCGGGCGGTATACGGAGCCTCCCAGCCCGAATATAACACGGCGGGCCCTCGATCTGGGGAATGGTAGTATAGCCCAGCTGTGGAACCCGCCGTCTTGAATGGCTATGTGAGGCTGCCCGTTTACCCAAGCAGAGGAATCCGTCTCTAACTCGGCGTTAGTCACGCAAAGAATCGAAGAGAGAAAAAAAAAAGAAAGGCCATGGGGAAGACGCGAACCATGGTTATTATTTAATCTTTCTTCTACCACAGAGGTAGAAAAGGCCGAATGTATCGGCCTACAGAGTAAGTAGAAACTTGTTCCTTAAGCACTATATTCCGTGTCAGTTACAGGAGGAGTGCGAGGAAGTATACAATGTCATGTGACATTCGGAGGGGTAAATGGACGGGAAGACTGATTGGGGCATCGGGCCAAAATAGAAGCGTCGGTGGTTACATGTCGCACGACAGGCAAGAAGTCGGATCGAATTCTTCATCTTTTGCCTCATCGTGCTGGTAGGAAATGTATCGCTGCTTACGAATACGCCCGCTGCGGCCTGGAGTGCTCCGCGACGACTACGCTCGGACGGGCGACGGCTGCACAACTGCACACGGGCTGTAATCACCCCGGATTGCCATTGCCGGCCCGCAGGGTGGTGCCCGGGCCAACAAGGCACCCCAGCCGTGGTGCGGAATGGGCGTTGTAAAGTCGCGGTTGGGTTTAGGCGCTCGAGAAAAATCAAGTGGGAGGGAAGAGGGGCTAAGCCGTTTGAGGGCGCGGGCGCGGGGTAATCCTGCAGCAGCCTTGTCGGGCACGTGAGCTTGTGCCTCCAGATCACAGCCGTTCCTTGCACAGTGACTTAACCCCACAGCCCGTTGCGGCTGGTGGAATGTATGAATAATCAATACCATCATTATTGTCTTTATCTTCCTCACACTCGTAGAAAATTCGCCCTCAAATTCCTTCGGCTATGCAGCTTTCCACGCCAGTCAGCCTCGCGTCCAGTGATGGTCGGCAACCTCTTCAGGCCTTTTTCCATGATGTTTTCGAATCTTGACGTAAAAGACATTCGATCCCGAATCGGAACTTCAAAATCAACCAGCCACAACAGATGCGAAAACTCTCAACAAAGACTTGGACATGGAGAGATTTCCCTTGCTTGGAACGGTTTTGGAAAGGTTGCTACCTTGGAAATGCTCTCAGCAACAAGATGATCTATTCGGATGAGAGAGTCCGGTACAAGATAAGAAAAGAATTCGCGGCATCCTATCATCGCACTCGCCGGTATGCGAGGACAAGCGTCCTGCTCCCTCCCGCTAGTAGACCCCCATCTACGGAATCAAGAATACAACGTTATCTACAGAAGGGGTCAAGATGGGAGCCCGCACGATGGGTATAAAACAAAGCAGCCCCCAGGTAAGCAGTGTACCCAACTCATATCAGAGTTGGAATTTTTTTCTGCAAGAAAGCAAAGAAGACCTTTACTGGCACCATGAGCTTCAACGACGAGATCGTCAATTTCTTGATCAACCACGTTGTTCTTCCCGCCAAGCTGCCCCAGCACGAAGACGATCCCAATACCGAGGAAGCAGGGGCACTGCTACTTTTGAAACTCCTTCTTGAGGCCATCAGTGCCTTCTTGAGCGAATGCGACCTGCAAACCCAGCATAACTGGAGACCAGTACACCGTGCAATTTCGAATTTGCTTAGCCTCGCCGATGGAAATTTTCAGTCTACAGCTACATTGGAATCAACACTCCGACAGCTAGGGCCGTCTGGTAAGTCTACTAGCATTATACATCGCTTTATCAAACTAATCCCGCGCAGATGCCATTTTCTTTCACGTCAGAGCCCAGAATGCCGGGCTTCTGTTCTTTCGATCACGTGCCGACTCTGTTTATGTCCATGCCTTCGAAGCCTCGCCAAAGAGTGGAGATGTCATGGGATCATCCGACCGCCTGGTCTGGAGCTTCCCCGGGCCGACAATCAGCTTCGGCAGCCATCTCCTCGGGGAGAAGCATTTCGTTGAGGAAATAACAAGCTTCGTGCTTGGGATGAGCCACGAGTCTGTGGAGGTTTCCATGCCGACTACTCGGAAAGCAAAATCAGTTGTTCCAGAAGAGCGCGAAACCCGCCATCCTGGCCTGGTCACCGAGGCTCTCATATCAGTGCTTCATGCGTGGGGAGAGGCTCGCAAGGGCCCGGAAATCGTCAAACGCGTGCGCGACGATGTCAACTGGAATCGCAGCAGGCTGTCCTGGAGGCGTTCGCCTTTCTGGTTGGTCCTCCGCGTTGGCATCCAGATCACACTGTCGCACATGTTCGCCGGCGAGCACAGTAGGTGCCAGTACAAAAACTTCATGGCATTCTTCATGTCCAAGATTTGCGATTTCGCCACGAAGAACTCCACCGGTGCTGATGTGCGAATGATCGTGGCCACGAAGGCTGCGCGACGCCTCGCAAAACTTGGAGACGATGCGTTCCCATTTGTTGAAAAGGTTGTCGGGATTGCCGTTGGGGATGTTCGGGCCAACTTGAGCTCGCTATGGTCGGGCGTTCAGAGACTGGACAAACTCTCAATACCGGTGCTTCAACAAACAGCTACAGAGAACGACTGCGCTCTCCGCTTAGACCACTCTCGCGAGTACTTGCGCTCAATATCCTCGCTGAAAGATCAAAAGTCTGAGCCACCTGTCATCTGTTTGTCGATCGGACCTCAACTCAACTTCAAGATTGACGGCTTGCCAGACCTCCAACGTAACGAGGATGCTGAAAACCGGGTTTTCCTCCTTACGGATTTTGAAACGTGGATCATTGAGCATCTTCGGCCGTGGGCAGAGCAGCAGAACAGGAACGAATTGGACTGTGCGTCATTGCTCCGAGAGATGCGAACATACTTGGATATCGCTCGTGAAGAGTACCAGGACAACCCGCGAGGCCTATCAATCATGCTGCTAACCGCTATGGAGATCTGGATTGCCTTGGATCTCATCTGCTTGCGGCTCTACCCCCTGATGCGACGGTATCATCCCGAAATCCCGGTCCATCTGGGAAGCCCTCTCCTGCTTCCTCAATTACATCAGCTGAGGAAGTTGGATCAAATTGAGACATATCTTGCCGAGCGCTGGAGAGACTCTGATGCTATGCGTCCGCCGATTCTTGGGCGACTAGCTGGGACTTCCTTCGGGGTGCAGTTCTACGAGCAATCAGAATGGCACCAAGGATTGCGACGTGACATTGATGAAGAGGCTTCTCGGAGAAGAGCACGGAAACGATCCGAATGGATGGAAAAGTCGGAGCTGTATCGGTCACTCATTGATGAGGCAAACCGAACAGGACACTCGTATGGCATCGACAAATGGGGTGACTCAATTCATCAAAGCACCTGTAAGAGCTGCGCCTTGAAAAAGCGGGCGCATGCTCTCACGATCGAAGTGGACGAGTGGCCGTTACCGGCCGACGAAACGCAGGCCAAAGCCGCAGTCTTCGAACTGGAATGTCCGGTTGGGTTCTCAGCATGGCGTGATGCCACATGGATCATCATTCATCACCTTGGACGATTTGGAAATGTACATGGCGATGATGTCCACCACAGACTTCTGGATTATGTCCTACTGAGATCACATGCCTTGGATCATGGTCGAATCGTCACGATGGGATCCCATACGAAATCATTCCTTCGTTCGCATTACGAACGCCAGGGGTTCCCTATCAACTTCGATACTATTGCGGTCAACAACGGGCTACAATATCGGCTATTGGATCAGAACACCAACTGCTGGGTGGAAGATCAAGTAATCTCGCCAACCTTGCATCGGCATTGCATTTCGCTGCTACCTGTAGGGCCGTATTCCAACTTACAGGACTTTGTCGACAGCACTTCTTGCACCCCCAACGACGCCATTGCTGGCCAACAAAACTGTAAAACTGGTATAACCACTCACGAGTTTCTTGCTTTCGCATCACTCCGGGCAGGAGAACGCATCCAGTGGCAAAATATCTTGCGGGAACTCGGGTCAGCTGACTTGTCATTCAACGCTCCGGCCGTGCACATACTTCTCCGACAGGCAGCTATACAGGCGGGGTCACGAAGTAAGCAGACAGTCCTAAGGGAAGCCCATGCGCCCCTAGCAGACCCTTCCTTCTGCGACCGGCTTCTCAGTCTTCTATTGATACATCTGTCAAACATCGAAGCAAACTGGAAGGAGCAATGCCGGCTTGTCACCATCACCATGTTGGGCCTCCGAGTGCTGTCGCTTGGGCCGGGTGGCGCGACAGCAGGCCGAGCGATCCAGCTGCTACGTGACATCCGGATCGTGGCTCTCAGGTGGTGTCGCGATATCTCCGCGAACCTTCACCAATGCGAAACGGAGGAGTTGAGCGGGAAGATGAAGGGGATTCTCGTGCGGTCTGTGTTGACCTGTTGGTTGACTTTTGATGTTGACCCCGACCACCTTCCCGTGGTTTTGGCTTATGGCTGCGACGTGGCAAGTTTCATTGAGTCCTCAATTTACCTCAACGAGAACCACCCTGTGATCCGGAGCAATATTCCCATTGGGATGCGGCAGTCTCTTCTTGTGGGCAGGAAGATCTCGCGAACGATTCACAACCAGCTCAGAGCGTTGATCACCACGTCGGGCGCAGGCGTGACTGAAGGGATCATGAGCGCTCACGGATTGGCGGGCCTGGACACAAACTGGGATTTTGTCACCGGTACGAATTGCAGGTGGATACGCAGCAGCCTGAGAGCCATGCCCAGAAACGCCATCCAGAGCTGTGATTACGATCTATTGACTGGCGAGCTGTTGGTGGAGGGACGGCGTATTGGTAGGCTGCCGTCGCAGTACACTGACACGCAGATTTATCAACGGGTATTTGGTTCTGTACGTCACGAAAATCCAAAAACTCAATTGGAAGCCACGTTACTAATGTTTTAGCGCATTTTGAACGTCACAAGATCACATATACCGTGCATGGAGTACAAAACAGTGCAACCAGTTCATGACCATGAGGCAAGTCATTTGCTATAGCTCCCCTCCCAATTGAAGTCCTGGCTGACTGTTCCCAGATTCACTTCACAATGAGAGATGAAGCTTTACTCGTAGAGGCCATCATTGACGACCGGCATCTTCGCCTTGTTCCTGAGGAGATTCTCGAACCTGATCTTCCTAAAGGAAAAACCAGGAACTTCGTGCACTGGATGGACCGACAAAAGAACGAAATCGAGTTCCGTCCTTTGTCTTCGCCATGGGAGACTCCAAGACAAGCCATGAAGCTCACCTTCTCCGACCACGGAAGTTCTTACATGGAGGTCGGAGAGAGAAGACTCGTGGATCACAAAAGCCAACTGGGAGACGCCATTCTGGGCATTCTCCAAGCTCTTGAGGATCCCCGTGAGATCGTGATCATGGCAGACCCCAACGGAGTCGAAGCCGAAGTGCCGAGATTCCGGCTGAGTTTCACCATCAATCGTGACAGTCTCCTGGAATCGAAGCAACTCGACGCCACCATTGATCCAGATCAGAATATCGGATGCCTGATCGGACTACAAAATAAGCTTGTTCTGCGAAGTTCATCTGTCCACCCGAGCGTTCCGCAGAGGAGCGTGCTCATACCATATGGATCCGTCGCCATATCGAGGTCTGGTGATCACAGTCGGGTTCAGATACACTACAGTCGTACGCAGAGATTGCACTTCATGCACTATCAACTGGACGGGAAGCTTTCGCGTCTGCGGGGCTACTCAAGTACTGCTGACAAGCTGTTTCTTGCTTATTTGCACGCGGTGACAAGTTTCGTCCTGCCTGATCCTTTTACAGCCCACACTGGTACGCAGGAAGCACTACAAATCTTGCGCGAGCAATCACTCAGGGCCTCAACTCCCTTCGAGGTGGATGCGATGTCGATGCTCGAGAATATCGCAGCCTTGACTCCCCGTCGGGAGTTCTACCCTGAACATTTGCGCAAGATGCAGACGGTCAAATGGAACCCGAATCTCTGTCAGCTTGCCCAGCACGAGGACTTCCAAACCCTGACCGACGACATCCTTCAGCATTCGTTGCAGCTGGAGATGCTGCATGAAAATCCCGGTCCAACCACGCTCCCAGAGGGCCGAGGCGATATGCATCTCCTACGCAGGGCATCGAATCGTAACAAGGGCATCCGGAATACTGACTTAGGTACACAAAGAAGGTGGGACCAAGTCTACATTGCGAGAGATGCCGAGTTCAACAGCTCTAGAGCTCTCCGAGTATACAAAATTGCCTCGCTGGTTCGATCCTGGCCGCATGGTACCAACGTGATTATGGACCTTCCCTCGCGAGTGAGGAAATGGATACATATCGAGGGATATCATCAGGGTTTCGAAACGTCCGGGTTGACATGCAGCGACCTTCTGAAATTTCCTGTCGAACGGGAGTGGGGTGCCTTGTATGACTTCTGCCGTAAAGCTGACCGGAAAGTCGATCAGTTCAAACTCACGGGTGTGTTCGCCATGATCGTTTTCGGGCAGGAGAATGCCGTAGAGATTGTTCGGACTCTTCTGGGGATCGCCTTCTCCGGCGCTTTTGCGGACACAGAACCTTTAAACAGCCTGTATGATCTCACAGCGGGAGAAAGACCGGATCGCAACGTCATTGAAGCCGTGGTGGCGAATCACATATCGGAACCTCAAAGACGAAAAGGCGAGCAGCACAAATTGTGGCAGGCGCGGCTCGCGGAATTTCGCGCCGACAAGAAGCGGCAGGCGGAGTTGACCGCCAGGAATGTCATCAATCAATGGCCCTGCAATGCTCCTGATGTGGTTCAGCAAGGGCATCTGGCTGTCCGATCGGGAGTAGTGAGTGATTGCAAGAGGCTTTTCACGACTTGGAACAACAACCGACAGTTCATGTTGCATATCGACGAGGTGCAGTCCAAATTGCGGACGATTCATTCCGTCACGACGGACATTCCAAGAGAATCGCTTCCGGTCAACCCACGTCCGTCTACTGAAATGACATCAGTTGCGCTAGCACCAAAGCTGACTGACCTTCTTCACGAACGCAACCCTCCAAAATTACCAGAGGCTTCGACGCCCTTCCAGAAACGGCGGCCGCGCCGTTCTGCAAAAGATTTACCGGGTCTAGGAGAGCTAGAGGGAATGCTCGACCACATGGAGATAGTCGGCGATGTCACCCGTCGGAACTATGCCCAAGATCTTCGAGCCAGCCTCGCCTCCCTCAGAGCGGCTGAGCTCCCCGAATCTTGCGACGCAATATCAGTGGACCAGGACGAACTCCCCCTTCAACACAGAATACTATCGGACCGCATGTCCTCCGCTCTGCACTCGATATCGCTCTCATTGGCTCCGAAAAGCTCGGCAGATCTGGTTCTGAGCACTGCAGATCTGTGGCCACGCATCAACGCAGTTTCTATGCTTCAATGCCTTTCCACGCATTGGCGAGGCTTGATACCAAGTAGCTGGAGACGATTTCTCATCTCATTCGGTGAGCTACTCTCGTCGCTTCAGCGGCTCGAGAGACTTTTGAATCTCCATCACAAGATCGATATCGTAGGCTTCTACAAGGAAGCCGAGGAGCCTGGCCACCTGTCATGGAGAAGTGAGGATCGCCCGGACTGGCTTCTGATCGAGATAGAAAACAATCTGACCATTCGCAATATCCAAGCTGAGGTGGCTCAAAAGATGATTCAGCCGAATGGTGAGAGAAACGAGGTCTTGCAGCTCAATATGGGTGAAGGAAAATCTACCGTCATCGTGCCAATGGTCTTGGCCGCTCTGTCGGACGGAGCACAGCTGGCGCGGCTCGTTGTCCTTAAACCACTGCTCAAACAGACGCAAAATTTGCTGGCGCAACGATTGGGCGGGCTGGTGGACCGTCGAACATTCCACCTGCCATTCACCAGAAAGAATCGTCTCGACTCTGATCAGATATCCCAGCTACGCGAGCACTTGGATCAATGTTTGCGCGACCAGGCTGCGGTTATCATGCTTCCCGAGCACATTATGTCATTCCGTCTCATGGGACGTGAGAGGCTCGAGACCGAGCCGCAGCTCGGATGGAAGATGATTTGTCTGGAAAGGTGGTTGGGTGCAACATGTCGCGACGTGCTGGATGAGAGCGATGCTCTTCTCGACCCACGATTTCAGCTGGTCTATTCCGTTGGAAACCAGACGATGATGGACGGGCAGCCCGACAGATGGATTCTTACCCAGAGAGTCCTCGCGCTTTTCGCAGAGCAGGCGCAGCGCCTGCAAGCGGAAGGGGTTGAAAACATCGAAGTGGATTTTCGAGGCCGCTGTTATCCTTTCATCACGCTGCTTGAGGACGACGCTGGCCCTACACTTTTGAACAAGCTCGTGGAGCAGATTTCTTGTGGGAACCTCCTCGGTGTATCCTTGTCACACTGCACGGCAACAGTGCGCGAAGCTGTTAAGGAGTTCATCCGGAATCGCTCGGCATCTGAGCATGTCTTCATCATCATCTGCGAAGAATTTGGCCTCACGCAGAACTGGAAGAAACTACTACTTCTTCGTGGCCTGATTGCTAACAACATCTTACTTTTTGCCTTCCAGCAGAAGCGCTGGCTTGTGAACTACGGCCTTGATGTTTCACGCTGCTTGATGGCGGTTCCGTATCGAGCAAAGGGTATCCCATCCATCAGCGCTGAGTTCGGGCATCCAGATGTTGCCATCGTACTGACATGTCTGAGTTACTACTACTATGGTCTATCGCCGACGCAGCTTCGCCAGACGTTCGAGAATCTCTCTCGCGAGTCTGATGCGGGCAGCGAATACCAGCTTTGGATCCGGGACTGCCCAGAGATGCCTGTTCGCAGTCTCCACGGCGTCAATCTGGATGATAATCAATTGTGGGAGCGGGAAATATACCCCTATCTCCGGTTCTCTAAAGCCGCCACCGACTACTTTATGAACTCGGTCGTGTTCCCGCACGAGGGGAAGGAATTTCCGGCCAAGCTGTCCACGTCGGCGTGGGACCTTCCATCCGATGCACTCCCGACCACAGGCTTCAGCGGGACGAATGACAATAAGTTCCTTTTGCCGCTATCTATCCGACAGAACGATCTTCCCCAGCTGCATCGCACGAACGCAATGGTGGCGAGTGCGCTCCTGCAGACCGAGAACAGGGCCTACGTAGAGGTCAAAGACAACAACGGTAAACGCATGGAGACAAAAAGCTTATTGAACCTGATTTGTGCGCAAAGGCCATCCATTCAAGTTCTGATTGATGTCGGCGCTCAGGTTCTGGAGGCAAGTAACCACGATGTCGCGAAAGAATGGTTGGAACTATCCCCCCAGGCTACTTCTGCGGCCTTTTACGATGCGTCCGATGAGCTGCTCGTCCTAGATCGTGAAGGGTTCCTCGAACGCTTTTCAAACTCTTCTTGTCAACGAAACATGGACCACTGCCTGGTTTATCTGGATGAGGTGCACACGAGAGGGGTAGATATCAATATGCCAACTCATGCGCGTGCGGCTCTTACGCTAGGGCCGCGGACAACGAAAGACCGTTTGGTCCAGGGTATGCTCACATTCAATACCAGATTGCAGCCATGAATTGCTAATGAGATGGCAGCTTGCATGAGGATGCGAAAACTGGGCTGTCACCAATCTCTGATGTTCTTTGCTCCTCCCAAAGTCCATCAGGAGATCCTCGCCTTGTCACCCAATCGACAACATACCTGTCTGGACTCGGCAGATGTGCTTCGCTGGTGTTTGGAGCAGACTTGCCGTGGAACCGACTCCATCAAACCGCTTTGGATCATGCAGGGATTGGAACACTGCCGCCGACGGCGTCTATGCACACAGCACTTAGAGGTACAGGACGAGCTAGATGACGTGCCCAAGCAGGATGACATCGCCGAGTTTTGCTTCCTCATTCAAGAGCCCGAGGGTCGTCCGTTGCAAGAAATGTATGGAGCAGAATCCAAGACCAGCGCTTTCCGGTCCTGCATCACCGACAAGGAAGCACGGAAAGATCCTACTGTTGGGCTTCTCTTGAAAGAATGGGAATCTTACAAAGAGGGCATCGGCAGGGATTGGGCACTACAGGAGGAACAAGAGAGAGAGGTTGCGCACGAGATTGAGCAGGAGCGAGAGATACAAAGACCGCCGCCAGCGAAAGCACAACGACACCACCTCGACCCTCTGATCAGGCACTTCGTTCAAACCGGAAAAGTTAAAGTGTCCTCCACGAAATCATTTCGACGAGCATTCGAGTGTCTCAAATCTACATCTGCTTTCCAGTATCTACACGCAGGGCTGGTCGCCGGGACTCTGTACGCGACGGAAGACTTTGTCCGCACCGTGGAGCCTACACCAGGATCGACTTACAACGATTTCGTACGCCCCGTTAAATGGGTCATGAGCAGCAAACAGGATCCTCACTTGCTTGTGATCATCAGCCCATACGAGGCCAACGTGCTCCTACCTGAGATCCGGAATTCGTCGGCGATCAGGCTCCACGTCTACGCGGCGAAGACGTCGAGGGCCATGCATCCTTTTCACGAGCTTGACTTCTACACAGAAGCAGGCCCCACCAAAGCAGGCTTTGCAGATCCGCTCATACTTTGCCAGCTTTCCCTGTTTTCTGGGAACCTCTTCTTCGAGGAGTTCTTGGTGTACAGGATGATCTCTGACTTCTTATCCATCCTGCCGTATGCGCAGACAGATGACCAGGGCGCTCCAGTTGACAGCGATGGTTTTATAAACGAGCAAGCCCGGAAACGCCTCAACTGGCCTATTCACTCCCCTTTCACTAAAAGTCCAATAGTCTTCTTCAACTGTTTGGTGGGGATGAGGAGACAGGGCCACATGTATTCACAAACACATCTCGGCCATCTACTTAGCGGTCGGCTGCTGACCGAGGAGACGTTTCAGAGGCTTTGATCTGTGGTTAAGCTCATATATGGACGCGGGGTCTAGCCCCTGGACCACGAGTGCATTTTTTTCCAGATCGGCCACCAACCGTGCCATCAAGGTCCGGCGTCCTCACAGCCCTTTAAAGATCCTGATATCAGCGGCGGGCTTTTGTTCATGGATAAATTTTGCAGATTTAAATAGCTTTTGTGCCTTGTGGGTCGAGAAATTGATTTTATTAGCGTTAGGGTTGACTTGGCACGCTGTGATTTTGTGGAAATGATTTTGCAGAGGCGTGGATAACCTACAAATCTCCTTTTGTCTTTTCTCATTAGACTGTCTAGGAGCAAGATTAGTGTGTTTGCACGGGCAGAATCAGATCGGCGTGGAACACACTAAGAAAAGACCACGACGGCCGCTAAAACGTTGCTTCCCTGGAGACTTCTCATCTGAATATCCATAGCGATCTCCCAAAAATTCTGCACTTGAACTGTGGCTAGTTTTCCATTGGCCCATCCTATGTCTCTCGTGAATTCAGATTTAGTGCCATGTATTCATAACAGAAAAATTTGAGTAGCACGAGAGCGATGTCACATTCTTACAAAAATTCGTGATGATGACTCAAGTTTGATCTACTCATGTATTACCTGAATGGTTGTTCCATCCTTGCAACGCCGGCTGCACAAGGGACCCGAGATTAGTGGGACGAGTGAAATGGGCAACTTCAGATGATCGGAATTCGTGGAGTCAAGCAAGGAATTCGCTTCCCAATATCGGCGATCAGCCCCTATGAGATAGGAAGCATCAGCTTGGTCGGCGACGATCAAACAAATTTGGTTGTGGCTGGTCTAATGGATAGGTAGGAAAATCAGACTGTTATCATCTTCTCATACGGCGACCCTCTTTCACCAAGAATCAATATAAATACTCGCAAGATATATTGAAAAGAAGGATACTCACTTCATCATCTACTGTGTCAGACATCCTTCGGGAATGCCAGATACTGTGCGTCCCCGTTTCAAGGGTTCACAACCGTTGATAGTCGATGACAGGGTTAACAAAAGAAATACGACACAGTGTCCTCCCTGTGCAGGCAATAATGTCATACTTACGTTAGTCGTGATGTACAAACCAGAGGCTTTAGTCCCGAACGTTTAAAGTCGAAGCATGCCTTGCCGCGAAGTATCAATCGCAAAAACACCTCTTCTGCACCAAGCATTTGAAAAAGAGGAGCGTATCTCACAAGTGAGCAAAACTACCGCAGGACACAACCGAGCAGTCTAACAGTGGCTATCAGAAACAATGCAACCACCACGCAGTCTTTTCATCGGATTCATCCTCGGAATCCAGAGCCTCGTCAATGCGGGACCCGCATCCTACGGAGTATGCCAAGCAGGATGCGCGGGAGTTGTTGCAGCGTGCTATGCAGCTGCGGGATTTACCTGGGGGGCGACTCTGGGGGCGTCTGCGCCCGCTTCCATAGTGGCCTGCAACGCCGCTTTCGGTTCTTGTCAGGCGGCTTGCGCAGCTGTTCTGCTTGCGCCAATACCTTGAGAGAACAGCGCTTCATCTAATGTAGCAATGAATGATGTTTGCGTCTCTCACGCACGGCCGACAGACCTTATCTTTACTAAGCCTCGTGCGCATTTGTAGATCGGTACCAGTGCCTCGCACCCAAGCAATTTGCTCTTTCGAGCGTATTATGGTCCTTTGCAATTCCTTAAATCCCTGCTTCAATTTTCTTTTTGAATATAGAAGGGAAAGGAAAGGTAAATGTGGATAAATCAAAACCTGGCGATCCTCGAGGTCATGCCAGGAACCTAAGAATGTCAGAAAGTCACTGTGCAGCGAGGAGACACTAGGGGGATGTGCTAATGAGATGACATTACGAATGCAGGAGTCTGTCACTCTACACGTGTGCGGCCATGTGCAGAAGGGAAAGGATGATGATAAAACATTGGCCATCGGTCGTCTCCCCTGCATTCCAAGCATGTGGGACTTCTCTCGCAACGTACTCTGCTGAATACTGGCAAGTCTTGACCATGTAAACGAGGAATGCCACCATCAGATGGCTCACGCCAGAACTTTCCCAGCAATAACCACACCTCTGCTCCGAGCCCCAGGAGGGAAGCAGGGGCCGCTGTCAATCGTGCAAAATAACACGACAGAGGTCGTAGTCCCCCTAACCACGATCTAGCTTCAAATTCCGACATATCTTACCCCGAGCGAGGGTCGCATGCAATCCTTACTGATAGTCCAAGTTCCGGCTGGAGGCAGGGAGGCCGCCATGCCGAGCCGCCCAGGCGTTAGAAGCACACGTCGACGCTCTAATGGGCTACGTACACGGCTTGCTGCAACCGGCCCGACATGACGTCGATTGGCCGGGAAGATAAGGTGGCTCGCCCAACCTCAACACTTGGGCTACGAGCGAGATGGCGGGTTCCGTTCCGCCAGTTCTCGCTGTAACCACGATATCACCTTGGATACGGCATTACGGCCAGCATACCGTTCAATCTCTCCCCTTGCCTATCAGACCATGACGGTTCTACTGGTCTTTTCAAACTGTCCCGAGTAGTGGTAGCGCACGTGAGCGGCCAGCCCGAGGCGATAGTCGCCATGGATCATAGCACAGAAAATCCACCCCAAAGCTTCCAACAGACAACATCGTGTTGTCATATGGATGAACGGCCCAAATTTTTGTGTGTCTGACCAGAGGATACAGGCTGAGGTGATCATATGGTGCCGGCAGCTTTGGTGGAAGGCGTCACACCTCCTGATGCCGACGATTCTCCGTGGGATGCATGGGTTACATATTTTCCTGAAGAATTTCAAACGCTTCTGCTGTGCCGATTGTTTCTAGCCATCCAAGCGTTTCAGAGCAAACAGTAAAGTTGTGCATTTTCTTGCAAAAATTGCTTGGCCCGCTATGGATTATGCATTGAACACTAGTCCTCAATGTTGAGTCTCCGTGCCAGTACATTTCCCATAGGCGCCGGAGACAATGAAGAGACGATTTTCGCCATTGAGAGAACCGTGCAAGCATGGAAAGAAGTGTGGAAACTCACTACTCTTAGCATAAATGCAGGAAAGTAAACGTTCAGTCAAGTAGGGCCTCTCCTAGTCGAACCAACAATCGCAGGTTAAACCTCTTCAGCTGGCGTAGATGGTGACCAAACGGCCCATCCACCGCACCACGTCCCAATCATGACATCCAAGCAGCGCATCGTCACCTTGACAATAACGAACCACGACATCACCTACACCGAAACCCTCACTCTTGCCCGCTCTCCAGCCACCATCCCTCAGCCGACCCGCCCACCCAACCACGCCTCAACGCGTGCGACCTCCAACGGCAACGACGCAGCCACCATCGGCGTCGTGGTGGGGCTCTGCATCGCCGTGCTCGTCCTGATCGTCTGGCGTGCGGCCCGACCGCGCCGTCCAGGTCCACCGGGCGAGGCTGGCCGTCCTGGGCGTGATGGGGCAGTGGGGCCTGCGGGCCCGCGGGGTCCTCCGGGAGCGCAGGGTTGTGCAGGGCGAGATGGAAGGGATGGCAGAGATGGACGCGATGGACGTGATGGGGTGCGTGGTCCTTGTGGCGATCGGGGGCCTCGAGGTGAACAAGGACTTCGGGGTGAACAGGGAGTTCGAGGTGAACAAGGCTCTCGAGGTGAACAAGGCATTCGTGGCGAGCAAGGCATTTGTGGAGAACAAGGTGCTTGTGGAGAACAAGGTACTCGTGGAGAACAAGGTATTCGTGGTGAGCAAGGTCCTCGTGGAGAACAGGACCAGAGGGGTGAAGACGGCCCCCGAGGTCATCGGGCGGAACGGCGAAGTTGACGATGAAAACGGTTTGAATAGGTTGGATCGCAAATCAATGATACGTGTACTAAGCAAGATACTTCTGCTTTACGGATTTCTGTTTCGACGATTGCAAGTACTCGAAGTCTTGGTTGTTGGCTTGACATTTCCGTGATTGAAAGAGGATGATACTTGCGATGGATCGAGTTGCACATATGAACCACTGAACTCGATGCACAAACGGATAGAACCAGTTCAGATTATGCGCCTCATCATACGCGGTCATGCATCTCACGGTTACTATCCATCAAAGTGTGAAAGGGGTCCGGAGGTCATCTATCCGTGCCGTTCCAGTGTGATATACTGTAGTGCCTTTGATCCTAGAAATGGGTCAAGTCATCTCAAGCAAAACAAAAACCATTACTCGATGGCCGGTAATATGACCTGATATATTACCTATGCATGTGCGTAGGTCTGTTCTAGCTGAGCAATGCCTTGTCCAGGAAGGCGCGCCAGAAATTGTCTTGTATTTTCACGCAGTATCTCGGGTAGTGATGGCTGGTGATACTGAACTGGCCCATATACCAAATTTTTAGACTAAACACGAACATATCGTAGACCGGTCGCTGTGAAGTGGAGTTGTTTGCGAGCGGTAGTATCCTTTAACGGCTAGTCGAGGCAGGCGAGGAATGTAGAGAGAACACATCACTGATAAGCTGAAAGCGGGGAAAACTTAGCGGCTGACAGCAACTCCATGGGTACATCACGATTCTATCAACAGGTTGAAGGATAGTCAGCTGAGACGTGGCTAGATACGGTGTAGGAAAGTAAGAATGGCATCATAGACGCAGCTTAAACTTTCACTACAAGACAGGCAGCGTTGTTGAGCCACGGTTGATCGGACTTACCTTCACGTGACCGTCGAAACAGACCATGCGTGTCTGAATGATCAGTTGACACCAGTATTCCCGCATTGCAAACGGAGTGCTCTAGTTCAGAAGCAAACAATCACAATTATCATGGATGTAATGTACGATAGACAAATATATAAGCCTTGATTGCGGGCGGTACCTCGACTGAGCAACAAGCTACTTTCCCTATCATTTTTTGAATTCTTCGCACCACGACGTATACACCTCCGAACGCTACTTTAACAAAAATGCAGACGGTCGAAAAAGTTATTGGCTATGAGTTCACTAACACTGAACTCAGAGAGGAAGCTCTCCTTGCAGCTGGAACGAGTGTCTCGGACCCCGCCGTCGACGGAGACCCGAGGGGCAACAAACGCCTCGCATTAGTTGGGGACGCCGTACTCCAACTAATTATCCTTGAGAAATGGTATGGCCAGGGTACGGACACAGGTAGGCAACCACTCAGTCTCATTACGGAGACTCTACTGATGATTTCAAGTGGTCGGTTCCGAGATCCTCAAAGAATCGGTTTCCAACGCTGCGCTCCAGGTACGAGCTTCCAAGGCCCACCTGCAGAACGTAATCCGCCTGAATCCATCTCAACGTGGAGAGGCTCCTCGGGAGACGCTTGCGTCAACTGTTGAGGCCCTAGTTGGGGCTGTGTGGTTTGATTGTAACGGGGACATGGATGTTGTTCGTGGCGTAATGGGAAAGTTGGGCTTGTTCAACCACAACTAGCATTTCCACGTAAGTACAGGGAATTCTCTAGCAGTATCGAGTCTGTAACACCAACTGATGCTACTGTCAGTGCGGTTCAGCATGCAAATGTTCCGGTCTCAGCTTAGTCACCTTCGCAGCTAGTGGAGATGGTGGAAGAATGTTCATTAGCAGTCCCATGTTTAACCATTCACTCAGAATCAATCAGACTGGCTTCTAAATCCCTCGGCCTGTTGTCTTCAAACCAATAGATGAGTGGCTGAGATTGTGCGCAATATGGTGATTAGTCAGGATTAATTGAAGCAAATCGAGCCCGGCATGATGCTGAATCTATTCACAGCTAACCCCGGAAGGTCAGGTCGATGGGCGCCACTTCACTATACGAACAGCTAAAATATGAGAAAATAAAACTATTTGCTACCCTCAATAAACTTTTTAATATAGGCTGTCGCACCCTTATGCATCTTTGTGGCTTTGACACTCTCCTTTGCCAATACAAAATGCCGTTTCGTTATAATGCGTGACCTAGTGTCCTTCGGCTGCTCTCGCACGCACTCAAGAGCAGCCGCGATGCAAAGATTCTTGAGATCGGAGCCCGTGTAGCGGGGTGTCAAATCGGCCAGCTTTTGCATGCTGACGTCGGACGCAAGCAACTCGCCCTTGAGAAGAATGTCGAATATTCTGGCGCGCTCTTCGGCATCGATAACGTTCAGATATATCTGAACCGGGGCGCGGCGCACTACGGCAGGGTCGAGGTCGCACGGGCGGCTCGAGGCTAGCAGCACGAACGGCGAGGTTGCGTCGGTCATCAATCCGTCCCACTCCGTGAGGAAGATGCTGTACATGCTGCGCTCGTCTCTCGGGTTCTTATGAGAGCGATACGTGAAAATTGCGTCAGCCTCATCAATCAAAATGATGCACGGGTGCATTATGCGCGCTAGATTGAAGATGGCTTTCACTGCTTGCTCATGTTCGCCTGCACGATTTCGCTAGATATCGGCTGGAGTTAGGGCCAAAAC
The DNA here is from genome assembly GCA_009829855.1 of Neofusicoccum kwambonambiense. Taxonomy (NCBI): domain Eukaryota; kingdom Fungi; phylum Ascomycota; class Dothideomycetes; order Botryosphaeriales; family Botryosphaeriaceae; genus Neofusicoccum; species Neofusicoccum kwambonambiense. The sequence continues at coordinate 32,086 of RKSS01000743.1, read as the reverse complement.
GTTGAACCCTGATTGCTTGGCCATGCTCCGGCATAGGTAAAGTCTTCCCGCAACCTGGAGGTCCGTACAGAAGCGCTCCGGTGAGTCTGTGGCCCTGAAGAACGCCGTGGCTGAAAGCTTTGGGCCTCTGCAACGAAAGAGTGGTGATGCGTTCCAGCTTCTGAATCGTCGATGGGCTGATGGCAATTTGCTCATAATTAAGGGGAATCGAGTCTTCAGGAGTGTTAGAGGCTATTACTAGAGGTGACGTGGGCCTCGATACTTACCTGTGTTGACTACGCATTGAAGCAACTGCTCCTCAAACGAGCCCTCCTCTACTTGCGAGGCCCATTTCTCCATTTTCTCCTCGTGAGTTTCGTCCGTATCTTCCTCTGACTCTTGATAGCTGTCGTAATCACTGTAAGATGGAGCTTCGGAGGCTTGAGATGATGTATCCGACGTGGCTTGGTGGTGGTCAGCCTCATCTTGATCTGACGCCATGCTGGTGGTTTAGAAAAACGCCAGCGGATTATGTACGGCCTAGTGCCTCCATTGCCATCTACATATTTTTAGCAACAGTCGTTCCACTGGCTAGCATGCCCGACTTCACCGCTCTTGAGAGACTATGCTCCACCCTGCTATCTGGGTGGCAAGCAGCATCAGCTCAAGGGCGCGCGGGGCAGAGGCAAGGCTGTTCCTCGGAAAAGCACCACAAACTAATCAATTTTATGTGCTGGCTGCGGGTTTCGCCTAATCGTGGCTCAGCGACGTTCGCCATCTGTGGGCCCTCCAGGCATGGTGACTCGAAAGTCTGAACACCTTTAAAAACCCCATGTGAGCTTCGCAGGTAGACACGCCCACGAACTCACCTAAGAGTCTTCCAAAAATATATATAAGACCGTAGCGCACTCGATCTGCTCTCAATAAATACAAGTTTCTTTATCATGGCCTAACATGATGTGGTGCTGCGGTGGTATGGAAAACCGGAGCTGATTTTCAAACATCCGTGTCACCGAGCCCTACCTCGTAGAGCCCACGCCAGCACAGCGTTGACGGGGGCATTCAGCCCAGGCCCCGCATTGCCACCGACATGGCCATTGGTCTAAGCTATCTCCACGACAGCGTGATGAGGGCGTGGCTGCCTAGAGTGCAGTCAAAAGAAGGCGAAGAAAAGTGTGCTGCAGGGACAGGCGTCTCGTCATCGCCTCCGCAGCTGTCCTCGTCACAGGCGCTCCACTTCTCCGTGACGCTCGGATCTTTTCCCTTCGCAGCCGAAGTTGTAGTGTCGAGACTATAGACAGTTCTATTTCCTGGTATCGAAAGCCTAGCTATAGTACAGATTGATATAGATAGATCTTCTAATTCTGGCCATTGCATGTATCTCATTGAAACTACGCAGTAATAGTGAGATGCTAGTGCGAGTTCGCCGATCATCTCTCCCAGCAGGTTCCCAGCAAGGCTCGCAGAGGAAGTGATCGGCATGACACCGTCCCAACCGCCTGCGAGGCACAGCAGATGATTGCCTAGGTTACACGTAACGCGTCAAGGGTGATCAAGGACAGCTGAGAGCCGAGAGCGGAGCAAGTTCCACAATTCCGGTTCCAAAAAAGGCAACTCGCTATGTACAGAATCGCAGAATCTTATCCAGTTGAGTTGAATTCATTTACCCTGACCCATCGTCCTAAGCGATATGCAGGCTATCTTATCCAGTTGATTGATTCACGCTTGCTGCTGTGTGCCGATAGGTATGATTTAGCCGACATCGTAGAAGCGAGGCATTCGGCTATTCAACGTCGATATTATCGGTGATACGGTACCGGCCTATAAAGCTTTCCAGTGACGTGTGGTATGGTCCTATCGAAGCTCCCTACATCCATCGTCCTCCTGGCTCGGATTACCTAAGCTTCCATCTAACAAGCGCAATGGCTGACGAACCACTTACCCTTCCAAGACCATCTGAATTTCTGTCTCGCCTCTCCAAGCACCCGCACACTCCAACGCGCGAGTTCCTGCAGCCCTACTTGTCCTATGAGGCCTGGCTACGTAAAGCGTTCGCAAGGGGAGATGCCGGGATTGACCCTTTTGCGAACCTGGTTCCGGTCTACGATGGCCACGAGAGTTCGTTCAAAATCCGGAACATTGACCGCAATACAGCCGATAAGAAGAAGTATCTGATGCCTCTGAGTAGCCACGAGCGTGAAACAGACGGGGAGATGGCCATCATGAAAGATCTGAGGGAATACAAGAAGAATTTCAGAGCATTCACACACGGTTAGTCTTGCCGTGGTCTGTAGATGCACGCTTGCTGAGAGGAGGGAACGTAATTACAGAAACAGTAGCAGGAATAGGTACGGACAGCATCCAACAATTGACAATAATCATGTACTGAGGAAATTCTGGGTGCGAAAAACAGACTGGTCAAATGTTGTGGTAGCTGGGTCATCTGCACTTCTGCCTTTGCTCTCTCGGCGGAAAGACGTTGGAGGCGACTAGATAGTCCAGAAGCCACTTGAAACATACTACCAGTACTCCTTTCTCATCTTCACTGGCTAGGCTATGAACTAACAAACTTTTTGTTTTAGGACTACTGCAAGTACAAGCGATGTTGATATATTCCTCTACGGGTTGGACAACGATGATGTCGCAATTCAACGCATCATTGAGCTGGAGGCCATAATACGGAAAAATCAAAAGCTTCTCCCTAACACTGGCTTGACGCTGCGCTCCAAGAATGCTATCACTTTTATATCACCAAAATGGCCATACCGCCACATCCAGGTCGGAGCCCTGCGCATCCCGCACACCTGCATCGTTGCTGACTTGAGATTAATGTTGGGTGAGATGGCAGATCATCCTCAGGCTGTACAGATCCATCAGCGAGGTATTGACTGGCTTCGATGTCGACTGCGCCTGCGTTGCCTTCGACGGAAACCAGGTATACTCCAATCCGCGGGGCATCGCAGCCATCGCGACGCGCACCAATAGCATCGATCTTAGCCGCCGGAGCCCATGTGCGTATCAGTTCAACACTTGGCTTCCAGCTCTGCGCTAAGCAAGCCAAACCAGCATATGAAAACCGTTTTTGGAAGTATCGCAACCACAACTTCGACGTGTTCCGGAGCTCGCTTGACCGGTCACGGACCGACTGGGACGGACTCGGTTTACGCGGTCCGATGGAATTTATCGACTCAAGGGAACTTACCGGCCTCGCTCGCCTTGTTTTCTCTGAATTCGTTCTCGAAACCAACTCTCAGAGTTATCGGTACAGGCGGACCCTGAAAAAGATGGATGGTGGTGGAGACCCAGCTCTCTCAGCACCAAGCGTATATGCTACGCATGTCGTCCCACACAGCCCGCGGTATAGTGCTCGAAAGTACGTATTGAGTATCTTCGTAAACGTACTAAAAATCTGAATGCAGTTAACTAATAATCAAGGTTTACGAGTATATCATGTTACACTCGAGGGAGCCGAAACTCTTTGGCAAAATCAAGGACGTGGCCCTACGAGGCGCCAAACCAAATAAGACGAATAAGGGGCAGTTAGCTGGGACGGTCGTGTTTATAAAAGACAATCCGGGCCGGCAAATGATCGGGAGCTTCCATCCACTAACTGAGGATGACTGGTAAGACGTTCTCTCTGCCATGCTCTCATTTGCTCTAAATGATTGCTCACCCATGTTTCGCAGGACCGAAATGGCATATAAATGCAGCGATGACGAAGACGACTATTCTGATGAGGAATATGACGATTAGGATGAAGACGATGAGGAAGACGAAGATGATGATGATGAAGAGGAAGGTGCAGCCACTGGAGAAGATGGAGACAATGATGAGAAGGCTGCAGCTAGTGAGAAAAACGAAGCCAGTAATAAAAAGGACGAAGACAATGGCGAGGAGGAAAAATGCAATAACGAGAAAAACGAACTGAGTAGCGAGGAAGACGTAGGCAGGGCCGGGAAAAATGCAGGCATGGACGGAAAAGACGTAGTCGTGGATGAAAGGAAAGCGGGCTGTGACAAGAAGGACGTAGAGAGGGATGAGAAGGACACGAGCAGTCATGAGAATGATCTAGGCAAGGCAGAGAAGGATGTAGGGAGGGATGAGAAAGATGTAGATAAAATCGGCAAAGACATAGGCAGGGATGGGAAAGATGTAGACAGAAGCGGAAAAGACGCAGGTGTTACGGATCTACCTGTATATAGAGTTGTTGGGGCACGATCAGCCACCAGGCTGATCATTGCTGAACCTTTTGTCGACTTCCAGTCGACAGAAGGTTGGCCGAATGGTCTTACACACCGGCTGAAACCCAACACAGACGGTCCGTCGTAACAGCAGGCAGGGATGAGAAGGAAACTGGCAAGGATGAGAATGAATGGAGAGGCACAAAGAGATGTATAGTCGTCAGATAAGGCTCCGAAAAGGACGTAACCTGGTATATAACCTTCGAGCCCTCCGGAAAGTTTGATTGGAAATGGTATGCGTGGCGACCACTCATGTGATCTTGAACACTTCGTACGGGATTGATCGTAGCCGAAGTGGAGTAAGCTCAAGCAGGATGTGCCATTCGTTGGGGAAACGAGGTGCACGTCCGATCTGCTCTACGAAGACCCACTAATACCGAATCATTGCGTCTGGCGTCTGGTCGAGGAACAACCCCATGGAATTTCGCAGTGCAGCGCGATAGGTCGACACGTTGGCGATTCGGCGCAGGCTCTCGACGCCGATGAGACTGATTATTTTTCGCTGGATTAGAGTTGTCTGTAACATGACTTAGAGGGGTGTCCTCTGCTTACCCAGCACTCGTATAGACAACGTGTCATATCCCTTTGGGCGACGTCTCCGCCCCTTGTCGTGGAAATGTTCCTTATCCGATTGAATTGTCTACCGCCCAGAAATGGCCTTTTGCAAGAGCCGCACCTTGAAAAATACCTCTTCACCAGCGACAGAACTCTGCGCGATCGATGCGCCCGCCTCTTCCACTCCTTCAACCACTCGAATCGGCCACTCCGTCCCTACGTTGCCCAAAGATACTTTACATTTGATTTCATCACTGCACAGTGTGTCAGAAAATGTGCTGTCCAACTGAAAATGCGGCAGGCTATCCGATAGGCACAGATTCAAGTCCGCCACAGCCGCTGTGTGGTACATGCGAGAAATTGGATTTAGAGGAGATGCTGCACAACGAAGTATACGAGATAGCGTTAGGCTGTCTCGCCGATTATAACAACCCAGAATGTCCGTTTTGCGGCCTTGTTTCCAAGGCCATTTGTCTCGCCTGGGGCGACGAGTGGAGCCCCGCGAGACTCTGCCTCACACAAATCCCACCCCAGCTCTTTATTCAGAGTCGGAGTCCCTTATCCGTCAAGAGAAACAGCCGCGTCGAACACCCTGAGCCACGTTTACTATTGGCTATAGACCAGAAACCGCCAAGCGTTCAGCATCAGCAAAAAAGAGCCCCTATCAGAGAAGTGGATCGGGTTGTGAACCGGTTTATCATTGCAGAAATCGAGTCCTTGCCAGGTGGTTTGTCGTCGGACGCGGCCCCCATCATCTCACGACGTGCTAGACGAGCGCTTGTTGGAGACAACCGGACGTTGTGAATACGTGGCCTTGTCATACATTTGGGGCCAAATTCCTACGATCCTTGCCCCTGGGAACAACGCTGGCTCAGAGCCCATTCTCCTTGCTATGAAAGAAAACTTCAAGGATCTCAGTGCTCCGAAAGATCTGTCTCAGTCGCGGAGAGCGACGGTCCAAGGCGGGAGAATACCCCGCACCGTTCGCGACGCTATGGAGTTGACCAGGAGAATCGGAATGAGATACCTGTTGGTGGATACGCTATGCATCCTGCAAGATGATGAAAACGACAAGTCACGGCTGATCGGAAGCATTGATGATGCCTATGACAACGCAACGGTGACTGTTATTGCCGCGGATGGCAGCGATGCGGACGCTGGATTGAGAGGGATAAGTCCTCGTACCGAACGCCCCATCGAGCCAACGAAAATTGCTGACGCCTTGGATGGGGGAACACTCAATCTTTCAATCTCCCTTTGAATAGTCTGTAGCCTGCATATCGCTCAGGGCGACGGGTCAGGGTAAATGAATTCAACTCAACTCAACTCAACTCTTTCAACCTCCCTCCCGTCCCTATGCGAGGAGGTACGGAGGTCAACCTGGAACACACTAGGCTGGACATTCCAGGAGCAATGTCTGTCACGTCGTTGCCTATACTTCACGGCTGAAGAAACCTTTTTCAACTGCAGTGAGGTGCAATGGAGAGAAGGCTATGACTATGCAGAAGCAAAAAGGAGGGAACATGATATCCAGATCAGGACAGGGCCAGCCTGGTGGGGCAAAAACCTCAGGAAAGACCTTGAACCGACGCCGTACCACTATCTGGGCGACATGGCCAGGGGTTTGGAGACCCAGAACTACCAACGAGCAGTGCAAAACTATAGCAGGAAGAATCTCACATTTCAACACGATGCGTTCAACGCGTTCGAAGGCATCTTCAACCGCTTTAAAAGATCTGGCGAGGTCTCTGAGCTGAGCATTCGCCAGACACAAGGCATTCCCCCCCACTTACTCTTCCAAGCCATCCTTTGGTTTCCTTCGCATGACTCTCGGAAGCGTGTTTGCAATCCAATCCAGCCGGAAAAGTTGGCAGAGAAATACTCTACATCGTCATGGTAAGTAACATTTCCTTCCGTCCAGCCACCATCTGCTGAGGCGGGAACTAACTTCTGAATACCAGGGCTTCAAGGGTTGGCCCAATCGACTTCGTCTTCGCCGATAGTCTCTGGCTATCGAGGAACATCTCCCGGGTGCCTGAAAAACACATGAAGATCCATGTTCCTCTCACCTGCTGGTATTACGGAGATTCAGACCATAGGATTTGGTCCCACGATACTTGGAAGAACGCGAATGAAGCTCGCAACGGCGCATCGAAACAAGTTCCTGATGACTACCTCGGCGAACGCACCAGCATAGACGTCAATCTGCTTCTCCAACAGTCTCGACGTCAGACGTCACCAAACCTAAGCTGTGGCGAGCTTGGCTTCTTCGGACCATATCTACCGTCCAGCGAATTTCACATCTCGGTTTCGGAGATGGCCTTGACCAAGAGCTCGCGCGTAGCGACGTGGTGGGGAGAGGGTTCATTGGACGCACATGTCAGGCTCTTGGATGTATCTGCCCTTCGTGGGGAATTTCGATTCGACGATGAAGTTGGAGACGTGGATGAGCTTGTGGCTGTCGTTGCAGCCAATACGACACTGAGTAAAACGCACTACACACAGTCAACCCTTTTAGGCCTTACTACGCGCAATGGGGTCTCGACTCGCGTTGGTATTGGGTTTATCTACTTTTCAAAAGATGGATGTTCGCTCAAGCCTCAGTGGCAGTACAGGTTCTTTAGAGTAAGATGAAGGCTGTGGCGAATTATACGAATGAAATCCAGTTTGTCTGTAGTTGAGACGGGATGAGGATATGCTGGGTACCTCCCCTGCCCTTCTAGAAAATGTTCGAGCCCAGTTTATTTATTCACTTCTTAACAATCATTATTTGAGATGATTTTGGTGATGCATTGCAAGCAAAGAGTCTATCATTCTGTGTACGTCTGCTGTCTAGGGGGGAAGTTGTTGCTGTGTCCACCGCTTGTGTCTCTGAAAAAGTTCCTCGAAGGTTTCCTGTTGTCCCTTTTTTACACCTAAAGACAGCCCTTCTACCCTTTCGCCCCAGCATTCTCGCAGTATCTTGTGTTTGTAGGGTTTCCTCGCCATCCACTTGACCCATACTTCAACGACCCGCCTCGCAAGCTCCGGATCGCATCGAAACCACTCTTGATGGTCTTTCAACCCCTTTGCATGAATACACGGCATGAGCTCTTTGAATCGCTTTAGGTGTCGATGCACCAGCGCCTCTACGCGATGATGCTGTTCCACGTTCTCGAACTTCTGCATCGTCACACGACCAAGCTCGCAGCTATTCGTCAGCTGTTCTTGGCGCTCGTCCGGTTTAATTGACTTTCCAACCTTGACAAAACCTTCATGCGATTGCGACACTAAAACGTAGATGCAGCCAGTATTTTCGTTGTTCTTTAGAGGTTTCATCAATTCATCACTCAGCGAATTTCCGGTACGAAGAGACCAGGCATCCGTCAGGATAGTGACTTTGGCGCCAAGCCGTAGCTTACGCAAACTTCCAGCCAGGTGCGTCTCTTCCTCATCCGCAGACGCTCTTGAAGACGAATCCCTCACATCTCTGCGCGAGGATGCCGTACGCTCTGCGAGGCGGGGGCTACGCCGGAGTTGAAGATCAGGACTCGGAGGTAGTGAAGACGGCGAAACTGCCCTGGAAACGGAGATGGAAGGCGTGCGTGGGCCACACGGTGATGTCGGGCGTCCCTTTGAAGAGCGACTGACTCTCCCCGGGTCGGTGTGTGCTTTCCGAGATAAACTTCCTGTGGGCCGTTTTGGAGTCTTTGGAAGTTTAGTTGGGGCGCAAGTGGAGCTGGTCGAGGCTTTGGCACCGCGACGAGGAGGCGACGCGCTTCCGACCAAGGTGTCTCCAATTAGCGTCGGTTCGGTGTCAGAAGAGTCCGAACTGGACTGAACTATGACATCTCCATAACCCTCATCGATGTCGGGCCAAGAATCCTCCCAAAACTCCGAACTCCCTGCGGATGTATAGCCAGATTCAAAATGAGGTAGCCATCGGGAGAGATAAAATTCCACCCAAAACCATTGACGGTGGTGTGAACAGAGAAGGGAGCGGAGAAGCCGTCGGAGCTTGCGCGGCGAAATGTTCTCTTCTTGACCCGAGTCTTGGTACGTTCCATCACTCTCGGCTTCGCCCGAAGTCTCATTCCCAGGTCCACTGGAGATGATTTCACGAGCGTTCTCCAGCCTGCGCCAGTGTAGTTCGTGATCACATCGTCCTGACACCGTATCGTACGCTATGCAGTGAATTTTTCCTTTGTTGCTCAGTTCCCAACGAACGTCAATGCTATTGACTGGGTTCGTATCGGGCAAGGTTGGGGGTGTTTCGATACTGCGCTCGGCGCTCTTTGCTCTTGCTCGTCTTGTTGAACCGCAATCTAGAGATTTTAGGAGATTTTTCCCAGGATGAGGAGCATCGGAACCGTCTCGCGATCCTTTCTCCAACAAGGCCTTTGGAGTCCGATGCGAGGTCGAGAGTGCGTGACGAAGAGGGATTACATGATTCTCACGCGTTCTGTGCTCGTCACAGAGGAGGACATGTGCAAGCTTTGTTGAGAGCTCTGTATCGAAAGGCGGGGCTGAATTGCGAACAGCACCAAGAATTGGTTCAAGCTCTTTGGTCCAAGGCCGATAGGGTTCCTCGCAGCGGTGCTTGGTAGAGCCCACAAGAGCGTAGCATTTGAGTCTGCTGCCTCGGGTCACTTTCTTGAGCTGCTCGCTCATGGCAGCCAGTGGTGGAGTCAATTCCGGGTTTGCTACCGGGGCTGAGGGAGTCGGCACCATCGTATAACGTTGGGGATAAGTGATGGAGTAGAATGTACGGGCAGAAGAAAATGACACCAGCCTTGGAGTGCCGCCGTTCCGCTTAAATACACCTATAGTCACGCGCAGGCATCGAGAATGAATCCATCCACCCCACCCTTTCTAAGATTTGGGGGCGAAGATTGCTGTGCCGCAAGCCAAAAAAACGCACAGTCCACAATGGGACAGGGTCCACGCCTTTGAGATGCACGTTCATGCAGATACAGATGTCCACGGACTAGCCTACTTCGTAACATTCACTCTTTCTCATAATCATGCGCATATTAGGCCTTAGCTTCCCGTGGTCGCCCCTGGCCCCCTGCACGGAGCTGCGGCACGTTTCTATCCGAAATTCGGGTGTTTGTCTCGCGCCGCATCATCCGTTCTTCACAGTTGTCATCGTTATCCGGCTGTGGCACGGCTAGTGTCATTGTCATGACACAACCCTGCTTCCCCCACGGCACCCAGGTTGGCTGTGGTCGCCGTTCTCCTTCATAATTGCCGATGAGGATGTGAATGTATACAAGTTAAGATAGCAATGGAAACTCGCGCACTTTATGAAGTCCCTGGCTTCGGCGGACCTTTTCCAACCGCAAATGCTATTCCACAACTTAATTTTGGATGCCTTCAAGGTGATGCCGAGCGATGATCCAGCCGAAGTCGGCGCCTCCGAGATGCATTCGCAACCCTGAAAAACACTCCCTTCTCTCAGTACTATTTACATACGCACGTCCGGGTAAGGCTTGTATGGGGGTATCGGGAAAGCATATTGTATGAGAGAAGGGCTGTATAGCGGAGAATGCACCTAAACAGTAGTGACCATTCTCCTTAGGCTGATTTTCGGTCAGGCAGTGAATAAGACAACTATTATCGGTGTAGACAGTGCAACAGTTACCTTCTAACAGCGAGCCTGTCCAAATGCAAGGGTGTAGAAAGTTTGAATTCAGTACCTTCCTAACAGGCTTTTCCCTTTTACGTTGTTAGGCTTAGAGTGAGGTCACGTGTGCGGCGAGACTGGGCGCTTAGGCAGGCGTAGTCACACCGATCCCGCCTCGGACCGAACATAAAAACGACAGGGATTCTCAGCTTCTGGTCCGTGATGCTCCAGGATGTTGTTGAGAGATCAAGGCGCAGCAGAGGCTTAGATCCCTGAAGATATCCGCCAGCTTCACTGCGCCTCGCACGTGGCCAGAATGCCGTTGGCAAGATAACATCAAAGACGCTTCAAGCGAAGCCCTTAGATTTTGCACCTGAAAATCGGAGCCGCAAAGCCACACACTGCTTGCAGGTTAGGATTCTTGTCTTTGTCACATCCAACTAAGACCATGCTGAGAAACCGGAAGGAACACCATGCCCTCTTATCTCAGGAGGACGTCCGCGAGGCTTTCTATCAAACGCTTGCAGCTCACGGGCCCGGCAGGACGCTCGTAGAAGCCTGGCGGCGTCAGGTGGATGTGCCTGGAGAGGGCCTGTTGGCGACGTGGCTGACGGCTGTGGCGGTGTGGTCTGTTGGATAGAAGTTCACGGACGTTCGGTTTGTGCGGAGGTGCGGCCCGGGCCTGCCAGGCGGGACATCACGTAGTTTTTAGCATCTGCACGAGTCACTATCGTTAGGCACATCATGGGGCGAAAGTATACATAGTGATGGTGTGTGCTGGAGTGGGTGTATGGAGAGATCGGTAGTGGAGAGCTTGAGCCGCTTTGCGGTAGCCCGACGAACTTCCCTCTGGTCCTGTGATGCTAACATGCGAATGATTGCTGTTCTTTATCCATCAAGAATTTTCTAGCGAAGACATCCATAGGCAAAATCGGAGCGCCCTGTCCTGGAAACTGGTGGCTGAATGCATATAAGCCGTAATCATGAAGAGGATCTTCTGTAGCAAATTACGTCATTGTATGTTAGTCCATCTATAGTTAGCGCAAGAGGAGGCTATATAAGGGCACCTCCCCAACCCTCCTCTCAACAATATGCCAATTTTCTTGCCACTTTGCAAGATCATTCACTTTGCTACATCTTCTCACTCATAGCCAGTGATGATACCCCTCTTTCTCGTCTCAACGTGTGCAGGATCGGCGTGGAACGGGTAGCTAGGTAGTATCTTTTGAAGGTCCCTACAGGATAAACTGGACGACGAAGAAAGACGTAGATTCAGGAAGTATTACAAGTTGCATGTAAATTCATGAATGTTTGAAGTGTCCATCCGCACGTAAATGTGCCGTATGATCAACAAAGTTTGAGATTAGAAACTATATTGAACAATGCTTTCATAATCAAAAGAATCCGTAAACAAAGTCGACATGAAATCACGTTCAGCCAGGTCTATCGCTGGATCCCGATCACACGCCGAGTAGGCGTACAATCATACTGAGATACACTTAACAATTCTCAGCCCACACATTAACGAAGAACAATGGTCAACAATCATTACCTACCTTCATGAACGCTCCAACCCACCCCAGCCATGTGCGTACCTCAAAACTTCTTCGCCCTCAAAAAATACCACGCCACCCACACCGTCACGAACACGAACGCCCCCCACGTCGCCAGAACCACGACATCAGCCCTAACCCTCGAGATGATAATCCGCGCCAACGCGCCCGCCACAAGCCCCATCCACGCCGACACAGCCAACACGGTCCCCATATTCTCGCGGCCAGGATGGGGCGCCTTCAAGCGATGCTGGGCGCTGCGCATCTGGGTGCCCCAGCCGCTCTGCAGCATGGTGACGCAGCTCCAGACGGCGATGCCGGGCAGGGGGATCTGGTAGAAGATCTGGGAGGCGAACAGCAGGCTCCAGTGGCGGACGGTGGCCATGTAGGCGCCGAAGCAGACGACGTTGTACGCGGCGCACAGCGTCAGCCGCGCCGCGATGTCGCATCCCGACAGCGGGAACGGCGCCGACCCGTCCCACACGTACCGCGCCGTGATGGTCGCCATCGCCAGCGGCCCGTACACCCGCCGCAGCCCGCATAGCAGCGCGATCGGCCCGCGGACGGCGTAGACGGTCGGGTACTGCAGCGTCTCGACGTAGGTGGCGCGAGACCAGCGGAGCTGCTGGAGGAGCAGGTTGAGGAGCTTGGGTGGCGTTTCGGTGAGCGTGAGGACCAGTGTGTTGAAGGTGATGCGCCAGTTGTTCATCATGAGGAGTGTGCTGAGGTGGCGGTCATCGTTGACGACCTGGAGGGAGGTTAGTATCAGACGGCAGTCCCCTTATACATTGAAGTGGCTCTTACTGTCTTGTGCCCCAGTGACGTCTGCATATACCACTTGAACAGTACTTGCTCCATGGCACAGATCTTGAAGGCGGCGCAGGGTCCCGGCTGGCAGTCCGTTGCCTCGACCGCGCCGGTCTGGCCGCGGCAGAAGGCCAACTCGCTCCAGTACGCGGCAGCAGTCACCGCGGCGATGATGCTGGCATCTCCGTTGTGCGCACCCAGACTGGTGCAGCTGCCGCCAACGCCTGGGTCCAGAGCCATGCAGCCGATGGTCTGGTCAACCGTGTCCTCGAGCACGAACGTGTCCGAGTCGCTGGACCAGACGTACCCGACGCCGCGCTCGGCACCGAGCACCGACGTGAAGATGGTGTTGGTGAAGATGATGTCCTTCTTGCAGACGTGCGGCTGCGTGATGCAGAGCACCTGCAGCCCCTTGCTTTCCCTGAACGCGTCGTTCGCGTTCAAGATCTCCGTCGCCATGGCGGCAACCTGGCCCATTGCCCATTTCTCGGCCTCCTCCTTCACCGTCGCCGGCAGGTCGTGGAATAGCTCCAGCCGCTCGTCGTCCGACGCCACGCCGCCGAGGTCGTGGCCCAGCGCCCGTGTCTCGGCCAAGCGCTGCGCCGTCTTGCCCAGCGGCTCGGTCAGTGCGATGATCTTTGCCTGTGGGTACACCGCCTGCACGCACCGCACCATCTCGGCGTCCTCGTCGGCCTCGTTGCCGTCAATGCCGACCAGCATGGTCGCTACGCCTGTGCAGCTGCTGTAGGACGCCAGCGCGCGCCGAAACAGCGCGCTGTCCTCGCGGTAGCCGACCACCGACACGATATACGGCACGCCTGCCCTGTTGGGGTTTTTCTGGTCTGGGCCGGCCTCTGCATCTTGGCTTTGCTCGTCGAGACGGTGCTGGAGCTGCTGGAGGCTGCGCTTGCTCTTGCGTCGGCTGACTTCGGTGAGGATGATGGACAGGAGCGTGTCCAGCGTCAATGGATAGAAGTGCGCCGCCCTGCGCCGGAACTCGAAGATGAAGAGGAAACAGACGATGAAGCCGGCCAGAGCGTTGAAAACTAACCTCCCCAAGGTGGGCTTGGGGGGAGTGTAGGAGAGCTGGTCGAAGTAAGTCGACATGGTTCCCGGCTGATCGTTGGTCGCCTCTGACAGCGAGATGTGCGGCTTTTTCTAGAAGGCTTCCATGGCAAACCAGAACGCGAAGACCCTCGACCGGTCTACTCCGTATCGTCAATCGAGAAATAGCGGGTGACACTATCACCTCTCCGGTTCTGCATAGGGTAATGTTTGAGCAGCGTAGTGGGGCGCCGCAGATTACCCATACGTCTCATTTCATGCTCACCGCCAGGGGTTTCATCTTTTACAGTCGTGACAGTGCAGTTCTGTGCGGTCTGTTCCGGTTTTCTATGGCCAGCTTCTGCTCAGAATCGAAGCAGCAGCAGCCCATCTCGTGCGGCGGCTCAGATGCCGTACCGAGAACTTCGATATGGCGAGAATAAGGTTGCGGCATGTCAATCCGCGATCGGAGGCCAGCGAATATTTTCCTCTGATTGTATCCTGGGCTGATCATCGTACTCGGCACCCGGCAATCTTCCGACACGTGGAGTGCAGTGTCAGGCCGTAACTCGCTAACTGCTACCGTTCCGAGACAGTCGTACACGCGTCGCGTAAGACCGGCTTCTCGAAAACGGTCCGAAACTTCGCTGACGAACCGTGTAAAACCCGTTGCACAGTGCCTCTGCTCGGTGCGCTTATTGATAAATACGTACCCGTACGTAGTATAATACAGCCACCAAACTCGGTTGCCTTACGGGTTATATCACCTTCTCTTGGCACTCCACGCATCAGTAGCTGTGCTCTGACCCTGCAGCCCGCGGATACGAAAGAAGGAACAACGCTGCGTGTTGTACTCACATGAGTCGAGTAGCTTCAGGCTCAGGGGCTGAGTGATTCATGGTCTGGCTGAGGCTGGCGATGGTGCGATCCCAGCGGTAGGCCTGACCCGGCAGCTGGTGGCCTCTGCGCGCCATGCTTGAGTCAGCCCTACGACACACGACCACACGAGAATAAAATGGCTGTTTGAACCAGGCCGCACGAAGGAAAGCCACCCTCTGGATTGATATCTCCAATTCCCATCATGGGGGCCGAACCATACAACCGCGGGCGCGTCCTAAGGCGCGCAAAGGCCTTTACCTACATCTTCCTGCTTATATGCATCTTCCTGACTCTACTTTCCTTGGACAATGGCATCATCACCCTCGGCCCAGCTACCAAGATGTACGTCCAGACCGCTGCGAGCCCGCGCACGCAAAACGCGCCCGCCGCCAAACACAACACCCCCAAGCCCAGCCCGGCAGCCGCACCTCCAGCCCTGGACCCAGCCTCGGTCCTGATCATGGTCAAAACGGGCGCGACGGCGCTGTGGCAGCGGCTCCCGATCCACCTATCAACAACGCTATCCGACGGGACACGCACGCCCAACATCGCCATCTACTCGGACGCGGCGACCGCAGTCGCGGGGCGCCCGGTCGTCGACGTGCTGGCCAACGCGTCCAGCGCGCTGCGCGCCTCGCCCGACTTCCGCACCTGGCACGCCGTGCGCGCCGCCGCGCGCGACAACCGCTACCTCGACCAGCAGGGCGATGAGGCCGTGTACGTGCCCGGCGCCTGGCGCCTCGACAAGTACAAGTTCGTGCCCATGGTTGCGCACGCCGCGCGGAACTTTCCCGGGAAGGACTGGTACGTCTTCATGGAGGACGACACGTTTTACTTCTGGGACTCGCTGTACGCCTGGCTGGCGACGTTCGATGCCGACGAGCCGGTGTTTGTGGGTGGGCCGGCGTCGCGGCTGGGCGAGGATTTTGCCCACGGTGGGAGCGGGTTTGCGTTGTCAAGGGGCGCGGTGGAGAGGGTGTTTGGTACCGGAAGTGGAGCGGCGGATGCGGGCGCGTTGGCGAGGTGGGATGAGTATAGCATGGAGCAGTGCTGTGGTGATCAGATCTTGGCGCATGTGTTGGCGAGCAAGGGTGTGAAGAGGAGGAAGGACTTTGAGGGGACGGGGTTGATGCCGTTGCAGGGGCTACCGTTGTGGCAGATGGGTTTTGGGGCATGGAATTGGTGTTCGCCGCTATTTACTGTGCATAAGGTGCACGGCGAGGATGTATCAACGCTTTGGGCGTGGGAGAGGGAGTTTAAGGCGAAGAAGGTGAGTTTGTGGCCGGTGTGATGCCAGGAGGTGCTCAATGCTGACATGATTTGGTAGGGTGGATCTGTGCGCTACAAGGACGTCTTTACAGACTTGGTAGAACCCAAGCTGACTGCTATTGAGGATGAGTGGGATAACCTTGCAGAGGAGAAACACTACTCATCGTCTATGGAAGAGAGCAATGGCGAGATGTTGACGGAGAAAGAACGCTCAGCCAAACCGTGGTTTAACAAGGCCATGTGCGAAAAAGCCTGTCAGGGCTGGGACCGGTGCCTGCAGTGGCGTTATGCGGACGACCACTGCTACCATAGTAGCGTGGTTATACGGGGGCGCCGCGTGGACTCAGGCATCAAGATGACGAGTGGGTGGATGTTGAAGAGGATAAAGCAGATGAAGGAGAAGCAGTGTGATGTTTTACCCTGGCAGGAGCTATGAACTTTTCGTCAAGATAGACCTGGCGAAGCTCCGAATTTTTAAATATGCAATAGCAATTATGTCTCTTTTTTTCACATGCACAACTATTCTACAGATTTTTTTGGCCGTAGTGTTCGTTTTCCGGAGCCTTGTCCTCTGTGAGAGTTCTTTGACGCTGCTTTAGTTGGATATTCATAGCTTTCATGGACCACATGACGATATCCAGGCACTGGTCATTGATAAGACTTAACCTTCCCAAGTACGCCACATGCTCCCCTGATCAGCCAACCTTTGAGCGGTAAAAAGTGACTACTTCTGACCATGTTTGTACAACTTACCTATTGGACCGTCACGGCCAGACCCGGCCATCGCCAGATCTGTCTGCATCCGCACGTTGCCGCCAATACGAGACACGAATGCAGTGCCACATGAATTCGTGATTTGTCAAATTATGTAAGAAGTATGGGGAGATGAGGTGCTACAACTACATCGTAACATAACAAAACCACTGATTTCCAGTCCAATGCAACTCTGTGTTCTACCTAACGCTAAGTTTTCCAACCCAGCCCGTGCAACACTTGTTATGTTATAGGGCCGCAATGGCGTGTTTACATTTCCCAAAGCTCAGACATCGTAAGCTCAAGTCACATCGTGTGCATCTACGCCACTCAGCCAGAACCGTATGGTTGCGGCTGGTGTCTTGTGCCACCTTCCTACCAAAAACCGTTGGTGGGCCGAGCGCTAAAATCTCACCAAATACCCGTTTAAGACCATGGAGTACAAGGCATACTCGGGTTAAGGCTTATCGTTTATCTTGGCAGTAATCATACTGCGCATTCATCCAGAAGCGCTGTGCACTTGTTGAGCTGAATGCGCAGCTCGTATATGCCTGAGCGGCCATTCTGAGTAAGAAAGTCGCTACTCTGGTTGCAGTCGCACACGCTACAGAGATCTCATGATATCCAGGGCTGAGAGCTGGTGTACGGAGTATCGATCAAGAGTTATAAATTCACGAAGCCACCGCGCACCCAGAAATCAGCAACCAGCAAGCAGCATCAAGCATCAAGCATCCACCCAACAATTTACATTGCTTTAACTCCTTCCATCTAAAACAACAACAAAAAGCCCACAATGCTCTTCAACAAATCCGCCCTCGTCGCCCTCATCACCTTCCTCGGCCCCTCCATTGTCGCCGCCAGCACGTTCAACTGCACCGAGGGGGTAGAACGTTGCCTGTCCGACCACGCCGACGATCCCAACGCGCCCACGTACTGCCCGCACGAGTTCGAGAGCTGCTTCGCCTGCAACACGCAGGAAGACGACTGCCACGCGCGCGGCGACGCCGACTGCGTCTACCAGGCCCAGCTGTGCTACTTCGAAGCCATCGACCTGGGCACCATCCACGCCTGGTACGCATGCGACGGGGCGTGGTAT
>RKSS01000743.1:0-13982 GCA_009829855.1 Neofusicoccum kwambonambiense | reverse complement strand
GGGGGGGGGGATTGGGGCGGGTGACTGCGTTTTGCGATGGGAAAAGGTCATGGACTTTGAATCGAGTGTTCACTTCAATAGAATGGATTGTTATTTTTTCAGCTCACATGATTCTCGTATCAGTGAAACGGATGCTGATCCATGTCAGATCAGTGAAAAGGTAACCATCACTGGCTCATCGGCGGACAGCATCCGCTAACCGGATGGAGTTATTTTCTTGAAGAATGATAGTTGCGTTTATAGGTTTATCACCTCTGCAAGAAGTACGCTGTAAGAATATGTGAAACTGGAACTTGTTTTATCTTGGAAATGGAAAGCTCAAACGATGAGAAATAACCTCCTCTAAGACAGACCAGAATTTTATTCGTAATCTCCAGATCCAACACAGCAATGACAACATCAACCGCTTCCTCACATAGTCGAGTCTTCAACCCGGCAGTGATGATCGCTCCAGATACTAACTTCAAGGTCAGCATAAGGGATGGAGGGTTGAGAGAAGTGTTCAATGAGCCTCACCTTCATCAGACGCTCCCTCGCGGTCAACGTCTCCGTAGCTGTAACGCCTTCAAAAGACTGCTTGATGACCCTCGACTTCAACTCTTGGACCGATATGACATACTTTCGAGCAGTGCATCAGCAAGCGAGGACGCGTATGACAGATAAACATGAAACGTACCTCCTCAATCGAGTCCTTCACAACATACCGCGTCGCAACCACCTCCCGTGTCTGGCCCATCCTATGCACCCTATCTAGCGCCTGCTCTTCGGCCATAGGGCTCCACTGCGGCTCCATTAAATGAACCCGTGACGCCACGGTAAGGTCGAGCCTGCGAGATACCTAATCAGCTGCCGATACTAGTCAGGAGGAAGAAAAGCTTACCCTACGCCTGCACTGCCGATTGAGGCGAGCAGAATGCAACAGTCGTCTTGTGCCCGGAAGCGTTCGAGAGCGGAGCGTCTCTGCGAGTCTGATTTGCTGCCGTCGATGCGCTCGAAGCGGAGGTCGTGGGTCTGCAGTGCTTTGCCGATTTGGTCGAGCATCCTGGTCCAGCAGGAGAATATGACGCTCATATGGTGTTAGTAGGAGATAAAGTTTCTACGGAGTAATGAAATACCTTTTGATTGGTGGGTGCGTCGCGTCGTTGCGCTCGGCTTGGAGGCTGTTTAGCAAAATCTTGACTTTGGAGGACGGTGTGTATGGCGCATCGAGGTCCATGCGATCGGCAGAGTATGGGGACGGTGACAGTGCTCCAGGGGTTCTCGTTTCCAAGCATAATCTGCAGCTCGTGCTTGTTACAGCTAGACTCTCTTGCTCCTGCTTTTCGCAGCGACTGCAAAGACGGTGCTGGCAGTCTGGTATGTACTCTACGTCTACTTCTGCTTGACCGCTGACAATTGCCTTCTTGCAGCTCGCACAAGTCTGAGAGACGCTCATAAGTTCGTTAGTGATGGCAACGCCGTCGACAGAGTCCTCAAACACTGCCATGGCAGATCGTGGGAGCAGATCCAAGCCATGATCGCAGAACTGTCTAAGTCTAAGAATAGTACCGAAAATGCACGAGCTTGAGTCATCAATTGCCGGTGTTTCCAGTATCATCCTATAGCTCCCTTGAAGAACTTCGTAGAGCCGACGCTCTTCGCTGTCAAGCGCAACCTCTTGTGTCCGAGTCTCGCGAGGTGGCAGATGTAGCTCTCCAAATACCGAAGCTTTAGTGCGTCTGAGAGATACCGATCGGACCAGCTTCCTCAGAGTCTCCAAGGCTTTTTCAGGATCTCGCTTCAGCGGATTGGATATGTGGGTGTTGAAGAAAGAGAGATCGTGGAATGGAGCAGCGCGGAGGAAACTGAGCAATGAACCAAAGTCTTCCACCCGATTGAAGATCGGACTACCTGTCAGACACCACCGGTGCCTGGCATTCAGTCTTTGTAGAGCACGGTAGCGTTGCGAAGTTGCATTCCTGATCAAGTGAGCTACGTTCAGCAATGTTAGCAGCTGAGCAGAGGAATTTAAGGTAAAAGATCTTGCCTTCATCAAGGACGATCCGACACCACTCCAGTGATAGTATTCCTTTGTCAGCCTTGGCAATTTTGCCAAATTCTTTGCGTCCTTCGGCCGCGATGGTGTCGTAAGTGGTCAGGATTACGTGGTAGTTTCTCAGCTCGTCGAGCGGCTTCTGCCTTCCAGGGCCATGATAGATGTGATATGATACTCCCGTAGGATGGATATGGCTTTCATGTTTGTTAGTGGATATTAGGCGCTGCCATGTCCCTGGGCCTCACCTCTTAATTTGATCTTCCCAGGTCAGTAGTACTGTTAATGAGGTCAGCTTTCCGGCGTATAGCTACTGGAGTTTAACGTCTGGAACGCACAAGACAATGGACAGATGATCAACGTTGTCACCTTTGGATGAACTTCATCTTGAATGAGGCCTGCGTCGTCAACGTGATCAAGGTACGTCGTGATGAGAGCCAGCACCGACAATGTCTTGCCCAACCCCATGTCCTTGTACCTGTTAGTCCGTCGCTGCGGCAGAAAAGAAAAAGAATAACATACATCTGCCAGGAGTCCTCCAAGACAGAGACGCGGCTTGCCCATCTGAGGAAATGGGACTACGGTATTTTTGTACCTACATTGCATTAGTCAGTAGTGAGATTGACAATAATTTTAGAACAGAATCTTACCGAATGGATCCATCTGGCTGAGCCACCGGACTCCACATGGTGCCGAACTCTGTATGTTCCAGGCTGCCATTTTCTTTCTCTAGCATCATTGCTAAGGCTTTTTGTTGATGACTAAAGAATTCTGTGAGTATATGACAAGATGACCTTCCGCTGTTTGATGTAACTCACTCTTTCAACGGCGTCTTCAACCTTGCACTTGGTCGCACATTTGTACACGTCGGTGGCCCTTGCGCATCGTCGAACACGCGTAGTACCTGATGCTTGAGTGGGTCATCGTTTAGTAAAATCTTGGAGGAATTTGGTAACAGTTCCGAAAAGTCGGTTATGCGCGATGTAGATGTTTCGGTACCTGGCCGACGAAGGTACTGTGGGTTGAAGTAGGGCACTGACGGATGATACCCTTGAGGTGTTTGGAGGAAGATACCTAAATGTCCTAACCTGGCGCCAATTTCGTAGGCGTCTTGACCTGCTCCAAGTATGGCAATGCAGAACTCATATTCTGGGACTTTTTTCTTCTTCTCTTTCGAGAGCAGCAAATACGCATTAAAGGTGATGTCGAAAGTTTCGGTTAGATCGAAGAGGACGTCTGCAGTTTCTCCGGTGATAAGTCCTCCGTAGGCAAGTGTGTTGCAATTTCGGACAGTAACTAGTCGCCCATTGATCTTGAGGATGACATCGATCCGCTTGCTGTCGATGTCTCCCAGAGCAGAAAGCCGTAGACCTGGGACGCTGATCTGGATCTACTTGACAGTCAGAGCTGAAAAAATAAGCAGTGTAAAGTGCTTACTATTCCGAAGCACGTGTCATGAATTTCTACACAGTTCCTATTTTTCTCCGACGGGGTCTCTTCGGATGTAACAGTGTATCGAAAATTTTCTGTGTCGTTGGGAGAGTCGGAACTTCGAGCAGCGTCGACTGTATCCAGAAAAATACGGGGGTCCGCCGCGGAGGATGATACGGTATTTGGTGTGGAATAACCAGATCCAAGTTGTGAAAGCAGCTGACTTGCAAATTGAGGCAGCGGCACATCGGGACATGGTTCTATAGGAATGTCATGGTTGGTTACAGCCCACTGCGATGCCCAAACCGCTGAGAAATCCTGCGAGAGATCTTGGGAGTTGCCGGGGATCTGCGGAGGTTGACAGTATCGTTGGTGATGGTCCTCCCATTCACAGCGTGTTGCGGGCAGGAAGGCTGTCGATTGAGCAGGATCTTCCGACGTTTCCCGCTGACGAGGTCGTTTCGCGAAATTTTGAAGATCCTGTTCGTTTAGTGCCCACGGGATGTGCTCATGTTCAAGGGTGGACCAAGTGCGCTTTGCGCTTTTGTTGTATCGATCCATAACGGATAGCGACCGGTCATTCGATAATGTATAGTGGAATTGACTTGAATTTTAAACGTGCGAGGCTGCAGGCTACCTGTCGAGTCAGCCTTGTGACGACTGCGGCCAGTTGGGGGCTGTGTTGCATTATTGAAATAAACAGACTCCGAGGCTGAATCGGCACTCAGCAAGCTTTGATTTGTTCTTGCTACCGAAAGGCTATCAGTGGAGTCTGTTGTGAAACGTGAAGATCTGAAGTGGACCCCGGGCTCAGTGGAGCTGAAGGCTGCGCTGCTGGCAATGCATGATGCTAACCCCGATTCGGCGTTGAGTGCAGCACTCAGCCTCATCCATTACAGCGAGCCCTTCAAACTCATATTACCGGGTTTCCCGAGCTCGTTTGCTGCTTAAGTTGCATTATTTTGCTCGCTACACAATTTATCCTTGAAGTGGCGATGTCTGCCTCACCTTCTGCAGAGGCCTTCGAAGCTGCGAAAAGGGAATTTCTTCGCGAATCTGATAAGGCTGCAGGTATCGATCTCTCCATCTTCACGTCCATCGACGATGTATATGATGCCACAGATCAAATTCAAAAGACGCAATCAAGCTCCAAGGGATTGCGATATCTCCAGCGAATCCAGCCGTATCTCACATGCATAAATCACTATGCAGGTGTAGTGGAAACATTCGCGCAAACAAAGCCCGAAGTCATATCTCCGATATGGGTAAGATGGCACAGTCAAGATCTGTTTGCCTTCTATGAAGGTAGCTGACAAAATCAAGGGATGCATCAAGGCAATTCTACTAGTTAGCAACCCAGTCCCGCATCAAATGTTGTCTTCTTACAGGCTTCGACTCTAGATCGCAAGTACTTATGTCCGAAGCTACGATAAAATCGTAGAAGCAATGATGGGATTGGCCACTGCCCTGCCCGAATTCCACAGCTACACACAGACATTTCAAGAAAACGATCAGATCAAACATGTCCTCTGTCTATTCTACAAGGATATACTCGACTTCCATGCCACAGTGCTCCGGTTCTTCAAGCTGAAAAGTATGTCTGCCGCTTCAATCCTCCGCAATACTGCTTACAAACGCCGCACCACAGGTTGGAGATTCCTTCTCGAGTCCGTCTGGCCGAAGTATGACGGAAAGTTGAAGATCATTCTAGGGAACATTGCTAAAAATCGGGCCCTAATGGATAGCACGGTCACGCTGAAGGACATAACCGAAGCACATCAAGCCAGAATCGACGCATACGAAAAGTACGAACGGGACTATGAATTCCAGCAAAGACAAGACTTTGAGATCGCAAAGGCTTCCCTCTCTCCGAATCTCTACTATACTGAGCTGGGAAAGATCGGAGACCGCTGCTCTGTGGACTCCATGAAGTGGCTACATGATGTCAAGGCATTTGAAAACTGGCTGGATTCAGCTAACGATGTCTCGCGGCTGCTTTGGCTTCAGGGTATTCCAGGCGCCGGTAAGTCCGATAGGTCATCATAACAAGAGGAGTCATGTTAACGGTATAAAGGAAAGACATGTCTTAGCTCTCTCGTGATTCGGCAGCTTCAAAACCGGAAAGATCCGGTGGCCTTCGTTCTCCTAAGCCACCAGTTCCATCTCGAGGGATCAACGCTGAAGGCATTGCACTCTATCATTTTCCAGCTTGCAAACTCCAACAAGAATCTCCGACCCCTGGTATCCACTGCGTATAACGAGAAAGTGGACCAGCTCCTGAGCTCAACTGAGTTCTCCAATGATCTGCTGACAGATTTGTTGCGAGAACTCCCAATGACGTACATTGTCATCGACGGCCTAGATGAGATAGCCGAGCCCGAGAGAATTCGTCTCCTCAGCGAGTTTCTAAAGCTTTGTGACGCACATGATAACGTCAAGCTTTTGATTAGTAGCAGAGCGGAACAAGACATCCAAAGGCAATTGTACTCGAAAGCGGAACTGATTCGTGTCCACGATGGAAACGACCAAGCCATTCAGACTTATGTGGACGAACGGTCACGGGAATGGATCTCAACGCTACCGCTTGACGTAGAGACTGCAAGAGAAACCCAGAAGCTTATGAGGGATATCGGACCAAGGTCAAAGGGTAGTGAAAATCCTCATTTGTCGTTCAAATTTACCCTCATGGCGAATGAGTGGCTGACCGGGCTAGGGATGTTTCTGTACGCAAGACTGGTCTGCGACCATCTAAAGACGCAAGACGACATTGAAGAAATCAGCAAAGAGATAAGAAGTCTTCCGGACGGATTGGGAGAAGCGTGAGTGAATCGCACCAAAACATAATTACTCTGTCATTTGAATCTTACACAGCCTTAGGTATGATCGGATCATGAAGCGAATCGACAAAGGACTAGGGCCTCGGGAACGGTTGCAAGCAAGATCGATTTTAGAGTGGGTCGGCTGCTGCATGACTCCACTCACCATGAACGAGATCCGCCTTGCACTTAAATGCGGTAGTGGAGACCCTTCAAAAGGCTGCCGAGGAACCTTTACAAACATCTTTGAGCGGTGTGGTCCAATCATCGAGGAAATTGGCGGCTACGTTGAGTTTGTCCACTTCACTGCCCGAGAGTAAGCATGGAATTTACGGTATTTGGACAATATTTAACCAATCCTAGGTACCTTTTTGGATCTCAAAGCAAGAATTACCTGAAAGAGGATGACGCACATTTGCATATCGCTCTAGCCTGTCTTCGCTATCTCGGATCAGACTGCTTTGCCCCCGACCCCGCTCCAACCCTGATTAAAGAAAGGATCACGAACGGCGCATACTTGCTGGAAAATTACGTTTGCTCCTATTGGCTTGACCATGTCAGAACCAATGCGGCCGAGGCAGCAAGGAAACTCAGCCATGAAGTCGAGACTTTCGTGGATAAACGGGAGAACACTGACTTTCGTTCCGACCCCAATGCATCGATATTTCCCGCTGCAGACCTCGAACCATTTGCCGACATATCTACGCAGGCACATGAAGGCCTACTAGTAGCCAACAATTTCTGGAGAAAACGGAAGCGCGAATTTTGCTTCAGAGATGGTATTTCAACATTGTTCGAGGTTCATGATAGAAATACTTGCTGATCTACATAAAGCACAGCAATTGACAAGTGCAGATCCTTTCACAGTATCTGCCTTGCAAGTCTCTGTCCGCGACTGTTTCGAACAAATGCTTTGTCCTACGGAGAAGCATGAACCAAGCTGCAACTGCGCCACAATACAGAATATCTATGGACTTCGACTTTATCGGTGTTCAAGACCAGGGTGTTTCCGCTTCAGAAATGGATTTGAGTCCAGGACAGAACGAGATCGTCATCTCTCAGCCCACGATCGGCCATTCAAGTGTGACACAGAGAGTTGTGCGTTTTCTACTATGGGGTTTCGCAGTGAACCATCACTCCAAACACACCTGCTCAGGTTCCACCAAGACCATGTTTCGAGAACCACAATCAGAAAGGATGAAATCGACGTGGAAGATGAGATAAAGTCCATCCTCCTCGATGCAATCAAGTCTGAGGATCTGGGACTTGTCCAAGATCTGAAAGATGAGGTGCAAAGATTTGCCGACGATTGCATTCTTACATGCGTAGAGGAAATGTCCTCAACCACCATGCTGAGGCTCTTACTAAGCGCATGCGACTCCAATAGACGCCGAAATCGGCAAACAATTGCCAACCTCGCTTTAAGACACGAAACCACGGAGTGCGTTCAGCTTTTGTTGAGGTCAGGCTGGATCGAGAGTAGCAACCTCAACCTACAAGCGGCTGCTCAAACACGATCGAGGATCATGTTCGAGTTTTTAACAACAACTGAAGCCCCCGTCGAGTGGGCCGATGGTTACAGCGCAATGAATTATGACAACAAAGTCCGGAAATGCTTTTCCGATTTAATCCCCAAGAGGCCCAACATTTGCGACGAAGCTGCCGCTCTCGAATGCTTGCATCTACTGAAGCCTAGATTCTCCTCGATAGTACAAGACCATTGCCTCCAAATCGTATCCGAATCCTGCTATTCGCTATCCATTGCAAAGTTTTGCATTGAAAATGGCGCACGGCCAGATACTGGTACTTTGAATAAAGCCTTCAAATCTCCGCTCTGGCGTGCCTCCACGTCAAAATCCTGGGAAGCTGCCCAACTCATGGGATACCTACTTAGGTGCGGTTCAAATCCTGAACAAGTAGACCAAGAAAAGCATATACGGGAGAAACAAGGCCCTCGAAACATTTCCACATGGTTCGGCATGGAATGGGATGAATTTGTTGAAGATTGCCAACGCGGGAGGATCGTGTTTGAGGAATAACGTTGTCAACCACATTGGCCCGTAATCACGTGTTTTGTTTGCTTTTGCTTATACACGCGTTCTTTCTTTACTTTTTGCCGCACCATACACCTATCCCCACACACCTCATTCACCCCATTTATGCGTATTTCCGTAAATCCGATTATTACACGTATATAGCAGGCCTCAGTAGCAATGATGAAGAAACAAGCGGCGTCTTCTTTCTCGCACCGTTTCACAAACGTTAACATGTTCGTGACAGTTTCTACTTTGGACTTTCGATGGATTGATTTCCGACAAAGGTCTCCTGTTTCATAGTCTTGTTTGATGGAGTAACGCGTGGTCTGTTTTTATCATGTCCGAGTTGCCACTGGGATATAATCTACTCAACTCCCTTCCGCTAACGAGGGCTGACGTGAAACGTTGACAGAACCGGTTAATTACGTTGATTTCAACCTAAGACGTAGCTTTTATGACCGACCGAGCTGACACCATTGTCTTGTGTATCTTTTTTCTATCTAGATTCGTGTTTTCCGCGTGACCGAGTGATGCCAAAGTCTTTACGACGAACGGCTGGGGGCTTGATATATCAAAATCGAATTAGCGTTTCTCGAACCGTAAGGCTTTTTGTAGCCCAACGCTACTTTGGGGGTGTTTCATAGCTCATCGGTCATCTCTCCTAACGAAAATATAGAAAAGAAAGCTGAACCATGTGCCCATGTGCTGATCGTTCATCGAGAACCAGCCGGCGGACTTGACGCTGCTGCAGGCCCAGCAAGCCTTGTGCTCGGCGATTGGAGCACGGTCTTCGCGGCTAGAAACTTGATGTCATCTCGCTGCTTGTAACACCAACGGCTGCGATTCGCTTCATGCGACCGCTCGGCAGCCCCGCCACACTCCAGGAGCACCCAGCTGAAAACCATTACCCAGCAGGACACAGCCAGCCTCAAAGAACCCCCGCACCGCCCGGCCCACAGCTGCGCCCCGCGCCCCGGCAGAAAAGACTCCACCACACATCCTCTCCACTCTGCCCTCCCTGCGTACCGCACCACCACCATGCCAGACCCACACCCCACACCACACCGCAACCACCCCACCTCCACCGCCGCCCTCAATACCACCCACGCCTTCTGGCACTCGAATAGACCCACGCCACCGCACTGGCCGCCCGCCCCACCACCACCTCCTCTTCCGCCCGCAGGCTCACTCAGACCACCCCCGCAGTGGTGGCCACCCGCTCCGCCGTTTTTCGCGCCGCACCAACAGCCAGTTCCTCCCTTCGCATTGCACCAACAAATGCCTCTTTCGTTCGCCTCGCACCAACAATCGCCGCTTTCCTTCGCGCAACAAAACCGCCCAGTGCCAACTCCCGGGCCCGCGTTCGTGCCGCGCTACTGGGCGCCCGACAACGCGGCGGGGGCGACGCAGGGGCAGGGGCTGAGGGTGGAGGGAGTTGATACGGGGGAGGAGGAAGACGAGGAAGACGACGACGATACCGTGGTGGGCGAGGCGAGGGTTGAGGAGCCGGAAGAAGAGGAGGAGAAGGATGAGGAGGAGGATGACGACAACGAGGAAGGTCGGTACAACGGGGTTCGCGAGTGCTGCGAAGGGGACGATCCGGGTTGGTGTTCGCGGTGCCGGTGCTGGAGGTGCCGGAAGAAGCAGCACCTGTCTGGCGTCGCGCTGATCACGGAGGATATTCGCGAGGAGAAGGAGGAGCAAGGGTGTCCGATGAGCGCGGAGCAGGTTGAGGAGCTGCGGAAGTCGTTGGGGCGGCAGTATGTTTTTTGGTGGGATGATGATGATGGGCTTCAGTATAAAGAGCGTCGTTGCAAGGTTTGTTCGACGAAGTAGAGAAAGAATATTTTGTTGTTTTTGAAGTTCCAATGCGCAGGACAGTAATACGCTGGCAGAGAATGGTGAGATTCCTTCAGTGGTTCTACTAACCGGCGACAGCTGATAAGGCAAGAGACGCACACAAGACACAACGCAGCACAGCACAGAAAGCCATAACATAAAAGACACACGAGCGTGGATGCAACACTAAACCAGCTATCGCGACATTTCTCAAGCGGGAAGTTCTTCAGGAGGATGTATTGAACGTCTGGTCCAGGTGGCTTGCATCGAGGTCGTTTCAGATCGCATGCGGATGTAATGGATCGGCGACAAGAATATGACGAGTCGGCCTTTTCAGATCTCGATCGGCATATCCCAGACGCCCATTTCATCCCTGCTGCTGTTCCGCACATCCCTCGTGCCCCACTTCCGCGCTTCGAACCCCCCAGTCACCTCGTCACATACTGCGAGACGGCGGATGAGCCTCAAGATACGGAACGCTGGGTGCCTGTAGAAAAAAATGAGCCTGCTCACTTGACGGCGAAAGAGTTTTCTAAGACCGATCGCTGTCAGTCAAGCACGTTCAGACGCCGATCCGGCGCCGCGCGAATGGGCAAGCAGGCAGACAGGGGAAGACAGCATGCAGCCCAGGATATAGATGACACGCAGGCGCTCCGACCCAACGGGAGGCACGCAGATGAGACAAGCACCACCACCAAAGCAAGCACGCCGATCGAGCACCCCTCCCCAAACACCGCGCTCAGGCCACCCACCCAGCCCCAATCTCAAAAAGAGAGACCCAACACTCAACCCCCTGTCAGCAGCTAGCTACAACCCCTCCCCAAACCCACCAAAAAAGCAACTCCCCTCTCCCAAACCCCCTCTCAACCCGCCCACCTCGCCGATACTCCAAGGGTCACCACCCCGTCCGATACTCCGCCGCAACCACCAACTCATCAGCTACTGCCTCCGCGTACGCTCCCGCCGCCTCGGTAGGGTTGGTTTTGCGCGCTGTCATTGGAAGTCCGGTCTGTGTGTTTGTGCATCCGTAGATCGTTGCCTTGCCCTGCTAGACTGCTTTACGTGCATATGTGATCAGGAAAGCGCTTCAAGTGATTCGTCATACCCCTCTCCGCAGAACCAGCTTTTTCAGGTCGCTCTCCACCGTAGACTCGGCCTATGCAGATCTGTCAGAGGCTCTGGCGAATGCAACATCTGTCAGTCTCTCTCCCGCGCTGGTGGGAGAGCCAGCGGTTGGAAAAGACGTTCATCTCTCGCACGGATGTCCCCTCCATCCGCCTCGACCCCTGCTGATTTTCAAAGACCAGGATCTGCTGCCGAGCCCACGTTCCTCGTCTTGCCGGGGTATTCCCAGGCTGCATCGCATCCTCCGACCGCAGTCGTCCTGCATGGTAGCAAGAAAAGTCGGTGGCCAAGCCCCAGCCCCTGCTTCCCGGTAAGTGCAGCCGCAGAGCCCGCTTGCGATCTCGGCGATGCCAGAGAGAGTAGAGTCTACGCCCTTAACGTTTAGCGGTTCCTCCCATTCACCGATCTCCTGTATTTCTGTTGACAGGAGAGCACCCTCCTCATCCGGTTAGGGAATCTCTTCCGTTCCCGGGCTTGCACTGCGCATTGTGGCGCCACGGTTTTGTGTTGCTATTCGCTTATCAGCTACCTTGTCGTGGCACCTGTCGGCAAAGTCACACACTCGCACACTGGCCGCAAAGAAAACTGAAAGAAAACAAAGGAAAGAAGTCTATCTTCGCGCTTCCTGTTCTTGTTCTTCTTGTTACTCATTTCAGATATTCTGGCATCACCCTGCTCTTCTGCTGTATACTGGCTGGCCTAAACTTTTGGCCACTGAGGGATAAAATGCCAGCCGTTGGAGTTGACAGCTTGCTATTGTGGATTCATCTCCATCTACCAAAATGACCACGAATCGGGCATTGACCAATTTTGGCTTCTCTGGGGTGCTTCTTCAAGGAGTGGAGAATGGTTTATTAGTATTCTCCTTCTATGGCACTATGTCCGACTAGAAGCTGATCAAATTATTTCTCACAACACCACCTCGTTTGCAAAACACCTTTCTCTGCTGCTGTCTTTTCTCTCCGCGGGCCGACGGCCAGTGGCATCCTCGGTCATTGATGCGCCACTTGATGAGGACAAGGACATTGATGAAAGAAGCCTTCGCCATTTAGACGATCTGCCGACGCCTTTATATGCGGCGTTTGCTTCGCATACGTTGGAAAATCAAGGAATGCCAAGGAACCTTGGCCGGTCCGCTCGATGGAAGTACAAAACGACGCAGACCTCGCGTTCGCCTGCTGCCTTCTCCCCCATCGCCGTCGCATCCCCAGACACCGCGACAACATGAACGCCCCCCAGTGCGCCGGCACCACCACCAACGGCGCTCGCTGCCCCAACGCACCGATCAGCGGCTCCCGCTTCTGCAAGCTCCACCAGCAGCAGGGTACGCCACCCGCGCCACCTCGCAGCGCAACCCCAGCCAACCTCCGTTTGCCCGCAGCCACCGACACCACCCGCGCCGCTCCCGCCCGCCACGTCCCCGGCGCCCGCTGCATCGACACGCGCGCCGACGGCGAACCCTGCGCCAGGAAGACGCAGGCCGGCGACCGCCACTGCGCAGAGCACCGGCCGGAGCACGGCCCGCGGCGTCGTCGCGACTCCATCGGCTCTGCGTCTCCGGCGCCGCCTGGCGCGCGTCGCTCGCCGCCGACGAGGCTGCTGGCTAGCTTTACGACGGAGGAGCTGCTCTTGGAGCTCTTGAGGCGGGGCGCGGTGGGTGTGCGGTCGGATGGGGTGGTTTTTCTGGGCGGTGTGGGGGGTTGGGAGGAGGAGGATAGGGAGGAGGAATCCGACGATACCAGCGACTCCAATTGCTAGCTTGGCACGGACTGTGTTGACGAGGGAGGAGAGATGCATCCAGGCTGGGGTTGGATCATCGTGGTTGGCAAAGGGGATTCACTCGCTCTTTCGTCCTCCTTTGCGTCTCGGCTGCCCGTCTCCACTCAGATCGTTGTGGGAGCAGGTGTATGGTTCATCTCTTCGTGCTCTAAGCACACCTTTGATGGCATCACGACACCACCACAGAAACGAACAAAACACTTACGAATTACGTCACACCGGATCCACATGATTAGCATCAGATCAAAACATGCGGATAACTCTACGTGCACCGTGAAGTGAAGACGACGTCGAAGCTGGCTAGCAGCAGGCGGATTTCCCAGTGTAACATGAACGTGTCGCTCTCTCTGTCGTGGCTGGATCCTCCGCGGTTCGATATCTGCTGTGGTACCGCTTCCAAACAGCCACACAGGGGATGGGGTTGTATCCATAGTGTGAGAGACGGCGAACGCATTATCTACATCGCACTCATTCCCCGGTCTCTCGGAGGTTCAGCGCAAGTGGCCGCTTCGCCAGCCGTACACAAGGGCCGAGCTGCGCACGCCCATGCCCCGAGAGTGCTGCGCAGTTCTCTTGGTGTCGTCCTGGGCGGGGTGCCGTAGGAACAGGAGAAGGGAACGACAAGGAGGCCCACGTACCCGAAAGTTTAAAGGGAATTTCCAAAGCAGAGCGAAGTTCGGGTGAGAGTTTGGGGGCTAACGGAGGAGCCAGCTCGTCCATTCCAGGCCAGGCAAGCGCGCAGGGATGAGGCTGGCGATAAGATAAGCAGCTCCGACGCGTGTCGTTGGTGTTTGTGCAGGTGCGCATGCGTCAGCGTCGTCCGCTCCGCCGCCGACCCACCTCCACCACCACCTCCGCCGCACCCGCCCACCGCGAACCGCTCCACCACCGTCTCCGCCGCAACCCGCCACCACCACCCCACCC